>PVIA01002440.1:0-210058 GCA_004024845.1 Tonatia bakeri | reverse complement strand
CAAGTGGAAAAGTTATTTGAACAAATAATAAAGGAGAACTTCCCCAATCTGGCAAAGGAAATAGACTTCCAGGAAGTCCAGGAAGCTCAGAGAGTACCAAAGAAGTTGGACCCAAGAAGGAACACACCAAGGCACATCATAATTACACTAGCCAAGGTAAAAATGAAGGAGAGAATCCTAGAAGCAGCAAGAGATAAGGGGACAGTTACCTACAAGTGAGTTCCCATCAGAATGTCAGCTGATTTCTCAAAAGAGACCTTGCAGGCAAGAAGGGGCTGCAAAGTATTTCAAGTCATGAAAGGCAAGGACCTGTATCCCAGATGGCTCTATCCAGCAAAGCTTTCATTTAGAATGGAAGGGGAGATAAAGTGCTTCTCAGATAAGGTCAAGTTAAAGGAGTTCCTCCTCACCAAGTCCTTATTATATGAAATGTTAAAGGGGCTTACCTAAGAAAATGAAGATTAAAAATATGAACAGTAAAAAAAGACATCAAACTCACAGTTAGTAACCACCATACCTAAAACAAAAGCAAACTAAGCAAACAACTAGAACAGGAACAGAACCACAGAAATGGAGATCACATGGAGGATTAGCAACAGGGAAGTGGGAGGAGGAGAGAGGGGGAAAAGATATAGAGAATAAGTAGCATAGATGATAGGTAGAAAATAGACAGGGGGAGGGCAAGAATAGTATGGGAAATGTAGAAGCGAAAGAACTTATGACACATGAGTTCTTGACATGAACTAAAGGGGGGGAATGTGGCTGGGAGGGAGTATGCAGGGTAGAGGGGAGTGAAGGGGGAAAATGGGACAACTGTAATAGCATAATCAATAAAATAAAATAAAAAAGGAAAATAGAAAATCAGTTTCTCCTCGCCCATGTAACAGATATTTAAAGAATAACAGTTTGAAAAGGCATCTCAGACAATTCACCTTCCCAGGAAACTCATATGTCTCAGCCTGACTGTGGAGGAGACATTTTACAACCTGGACTGGACTCATATTTTTTAAAAAAATAGATAGATAGATTTTACTAATAAAGCCTGAAAAAAATGACAAAACTAGTCAATTAAATTGGAGGATTCTCTATTTCTGGTTACCAGTCTGATCTATCCTCCAACAACTATTGAAAGAGAGAAGTTTTATCTTCAGTGAAACAGAGAAAGACTCATGTCAGAATTTCTGAAAGAAGGTTCCATGCATGTGCCAGTGGGCAGTAACTGCTTTATTTGAAGGGGTTATGTGTTCCTTATCTTTTCACCTCAGTAGAAGATTCTTTTTTTCGGGAGAAGAATTTAAAACCCCAAGACTTCCCTTGATATGTGGAAATTGATTTGGAAGAAAATAGGTTTAATTATCAGGAGGTTTAAAATTTCACTCATTTAACTAATGTTTATTGAGTCCCTTCTGTATGCAGGCATTATTTTAAGTCCTGGGGATAAAGGAGTGACCAAAACAGACACAATTCCTTGCCTTTAAGGAATGTAGTGTTTTGCATGAAGTATAAATAATAAAAAAGATAACTGAGAATACATATGGAACGACGGAATGTGATTCATGCTAAGGATAAAAGCAAAGCCAGGAATGGGAGAGGAAGTGGGCCTGTGCCTGCACATTTTGATGAGGTGGTCAGCGTCCCGGGAGGTGCCATTTTATGAGTGTGCTGAAGGAAGGGAGGGAAGCACGCATGTAGGTATAGGAAAGGGCACTGTAGACAGAGGGACCAGCAAAGGCACAGGCCCCTGCGGAGGGCAGTGTTGCGGAGTGGAGATAGAAAGGAAGAGAGGAGTGTGAGATGGGATCAGAGAGGAAGAGGCTGGCGGCAGGGAGTGGGGAGGCCAGTTACGCAGCCGCCAGAAGGGCCTGTGCACCTGTCGTGGAGGTTTCAGATGTTTGTGCTGGTTCCTTCTACAGTCCAATCCATGCTTATCATTATTTCCAACCTCGATATTGTGAGAGCTACTTTCTCTTTGGAATGTGTGTTTACCTCTTTCTGGTTCTTTGGCTAGCCAATGGTATGATGTATAGGGTTATATTTAAGGCTGTTTAAAATTTTGGTTTAAATTTGCACTGGTTGGAAAAGGCAAATAATGCCATATAATAATAATAATATGCAATCTTCTTTTTCCTGATATGTGGTGATATTTCAGTGAAATACAGCCTTCCTCCCAGATTTATTGAGATATAATTGACATAGAACACTGTGTAGGTTAAAGGTGTAGACTGTATTGATTTAGTACATTAATATATTGCAAAATGGTTATCATCATAGCGTTAGCTAATACCTCCATCCTGTCACATAGTTACTGGTATTTGGGGGGTGATAGCATTTATGATCTACCCTCTTAGCAGCTTTCAAGTATATAGCATAGTATTACTAGCTGTAGTCATCATGCTGTACATTGGATCCTCAGAATTTGTTAATCTTACGACTGGAAGTTTGGACCCTTTGACCAGTATCTTCTCATTCTCCCCATCTTCCAGCCCCTGAAACAGAGGAACATCACTCTGTTTCTCTGAGGTAAGATGTTTTTAGATTCCACATATAACTGATATCATATATGATAACACTGGTCTTTCTCTGCCTCACTTAGCAGTGATATACTGTTTAATTTTGGTAACTATTAGTCAATAGAATATTTGAATGCTTGTTTGATAAATGAAATATAGAATTATAAGGATGATATACATACTGATTTCTTTTACTGTGGAGTATTTAAAAAATTTCAACTCACATATCACTTAGAGTAAAATCTATGAATCTTAGCTGACATAATACTATCTCCTATCATAGGGTCCACATTAAAAATTTGCCAGTTGTCCCAAAAGCGTTCTTCATGGTGACCTCTCCCTCTCCTTGCCACCTCCAGGATCACATTTAGTTGTCGAGTCTCTTAATCTTCTTTAAACTGTCTACCGTGACGTCTGCATTTTTGAAGATTACAGGGTGGTGGTTTTGTAAATGTCCCTTGGTTTGAGTTTGTCTGATGATTGCATTCAGGTTATGCCTTTTTAACATAATTAGAATAATTAGAACTTTAGACTTGCATAAGTTATTTTTGCCACAAAGCAAAAGATGAATTTAAAAGTTAATCACACCCCTCCAACAGACTCCCATCACTTCAAAAGCAGCCATTCCCACCTGTATGCTCAGAGGAACACATTTAAGAAGAGCTTCACTTTGAGGTGTTAGTGACTGAGGACTATACCTGAGTCAGTAAACCTGCTAGACATCACTGTATTTTATGTTTGTTAGACTTTATTATTTATTTTTAGAAAGACGAGGAGGAAGGGAGAAGGAGAAGGAGAGAAACATCAATGTGTGGTTACCTCCTGCTCGCCCCACACTCGGGACCTGGCCCGCCACCCAGGCGTGTGCCCTGACCAGGAATTGAACCAGCGATCCTTTGGTTCACAGGCCTATGCTCAATTCACTAAGCCACACCAGCTAGGGCTGTATTTTAAAGAAAAATTTGTTAACCCAAAAGATGCAGTTTCTTAAAAAAGTCACAAAGGCCTATGCTTTTGCTTGGAGTTGTGGGCTGCTTTTCATATAGGCCACTCTATACATGTTCAAGGGTGAAAATGATGCAGTTTTACCTAGCGTTATTCTGTGAATGGCCCTCACTAGGAAATCCAACAGCAATAGTCTGCTTTCTATATTAGGTGCAATGACTAATCCATTGAAGCTGTTCGTCTATCTTTAGTTTGTCTTAGTTTTCCTGATGTTGAATATCACGTAGCAAGGCCTTTAGGGACTCATTTCAGTGCAGTTAACTTTTGGATTGCCAAAGTTCTAATGTTTGGGGAGAGAAAGCACAGTCATATCAGATTGGTTGTGGACAGTTGGAGCTTCTGCGAGAGCGCTGAGGGCCTACGTGAGCGGTGAGCAGTGATGTGGGGGTGGGGGACACATTTCTGAAAGGGAGTGAGAGTCACATGCAAACCTTTCTCTGTCTTAAGTTTGTCCAGAGTTGGCCCTTTTCTACTTATGCCTCACTAACCAAAGAGAAAGCAAAATGGAAGCAAGTACATTGACACAATATAGAATTTTAGTGAGGATTTCAAGTACAGGTTTTATTGAAGCCTGTCATTTTAAAGCAAATATCTGTTCTTATAATGAAAATTTGCTATGAAGTGAGTAAAGGAAATAGGTTTTTTTCTTCCTTTTTGTCTTAGTGCAGCAAGGAAGCACAGCCATCTGTTTCTATTTCCCAAGCAACATTCCCAGTGACCTCACGTCTTTATGTTCTTTTTGTCCTTTTGTAGAAGCAGCAACAACAGTAGTAACTTTTGCACCTAGTTCTTGGGAGGCACAGGTGTCAGACACAGATCACTTATGGAAAACCAAGTGTCTACATTACAGGCAAGACAAGCGGCACAAACAGGAGGTGGTATTTCACAGAATGGCTGAAGAAATAACCAGCGAATGCAGTCCACGGGGTGTGTTGCTTACATCGCACCCTAGGAATACAAGGTTCCTGTAGTTGAGTAAACTTATGTGTGCAGAGTCCTAGGGTTAGCAGAACATCCTGTAAACTTCATCAGACTCTTGAGCCCCGAACCATGTTGAAAGTTCTAGGGGAAGCATATTATTTAAGCTAGTGTCTATATGATGATAAGAAGAGAAAGTAAGATATTTGTCAAGCTAATTTGCAATGGTTGCTTAAAAAGTTAACATTGAAGTACATTTAGGTTTAATAAACAAGCATTGGGTGGTTAGGTCATTCAGTTTATGAAAACTTTAAAGTATTATCTATAGTCAGACTTCCTATAACTTTGTTTTGCTTTCATCTTTATAATTTCTTTTTGTTATTGTTAGAAAACTGAGTGAATCTTGCAAGTTCTCATCACAAAGAAAAATAAATTTATAACTGTATGGTGATGAAGTTAACTGGACTTACTGTGGTAATCATTTTTTGCAATATATTCAAATACTGAATTATTACATTGTATATCTGAAACCGATATAATGTTATATCAATTGTACCTCAATAAAATATAGTAAATGAATAAATAACTACTATTATATCACTGCCAGAGATGCTTTAAATAAAGCTTTCAGTTTTCTAGAATTTCTTTTAAAGTTCACTTTGTAATTCACCTTGTGAAGTATTCCAGTGAATATAAAAGGGTGTCATTAAGTCTTCATTTGGTTTACAACAATCTCTATTTATTTAAATGCTCCTTACTCTAATTTAGAAGAACAAGCTGATTCTTCTGCCATTTCAGTATAGACGGGAATGACTAGAACCACTCATTTAGGAATTTTATTTGCATAAATATTCTGTGATCATAAAATATTGGGAATAAGAATAATGTGGCTATTGTTCCTAGTTAGCCAACTTGAATAAACTGTACAGCAATATCTTCACTGCCGGCAATGAGAAACATTTATAGTCAGTGGTGTTTAATATAATTTTCAAATTCAATAGTTTTAGTTTGGAAAAAGAAAACAAATATTTTTATAGTCTTTTCTGAGGTATTGATTTCTTTTGCTTCAGCAGATTTGGGGCTTCTCTCTTCCATCTGTTTTCCTCAGATGAGCTTCCTATCCGGAATCTTCTTCTGGGGAAATATCTATAATGTGGAATAAAGTGACTGTTTGGCCGAAAAAAAGGATGGAAGTGAAAACGGTGGTTGCACCTTGGAGGAAGGAAGGGTCTGTTTGGAAACCCAAAGTGGACTCTGGGCCTCCATTTTGGAAAAAAATAGAAAGGACCCTTGGGTGTCCTTGTGATGGGCTGGATCCTTGTCACTGGTTTCCTGGTGGTAGGTGGAGGGGTGAGTGTAAAGATCTGGCAGTCTGTAGAATCCACATTATCTCGTGAGCCTCCTGGAGGGGTGACTGCCTCTTGTCCTGTGGGGAGAAAAATGCAAGTCAGAAAGCAGACCTGAGAACAAAAGCAGAAGGGAGATGCTTGAGGGGTAGCAGGGGAGCAAGATTAGAAGAGAGAAACGGAGTGATCTCTAAGCATGTTTGAAAGAACTGCCAAGATTCAGTGAGATGAAACGTGGACACACCTTATGGCTCCGCAATTGCACTCTTGGGGTTCACCTGAGACGAATGAGTGCATGTGTCTACAAAAGGCTAGTTCAAGGGTTTTCATAGCAGCCTTATTCATGTTAGACTAAACTTGGAATCAGTACAAATGCCCATCAGTAGGAAGCTCTGTAAACAGACTGTGCATATTCATAAAATGAAATACTGTACTACTCAGCAAGTAAAAGGAAGAGTTACTAATACAACCACATGGATGCATTCCATGGATGTTATGTTGAGCAAAAGTTTCCATTTTTATAAAGTTCAAGAACAAGCTAAACTAACCTAGGGTTTAAAAAAATTAAAACAATAGCTTAGGGTTAGGGTAGTTGTTACTTAGTGGAAAAAGTAATCAGGGAACTCTAAATCTTGATCTGGGTTGTTATGTAGATATAGAGATGAAGGTTGCATATATTATACGTACACACACACCACATATGCACTTGTATACATTTCTATTTACATATACATGTGTACGCGTATGTTTATACACATATATGTTGTGTGTGTAAAATGTGATCAATCAGTATCATTAAGTTTTGTGCATTTTATAGTCAGTGAAAGACAAACATCATATGATTTCACTTATATGTGGAATCTAATGAACAAAATAAACTAACAAACAAAATAGAAACAGATTCATAGATACAGAGAACACACTGACAGCTGTCAGAGGGGAGGGGTTGGGGCTGGGAAAAGGTGATGGGATTAAGCAAAAAAACCCCACAACCCTCATAAACAGACAACAGTATGATGATTACCAGAGGGAGAAGGGGGTGGGGTGAGGTAGAAGAGGGTACAAGAGAAGTATATGGTGATGGCAGGGGACTTGACTTGGGGTGGTAAACACACAATAAACTATACAGATGATGTATTACAGAATTGTGCCCCTGAAACCTATATAATTTTATTAACCAAAGTCACCCCAATAAATTGAATTTATTTAAAATATACAGAAAATTAGTTGGAAAAAAGAACTTAATGTTAAGAAAATAAAAATAGTCCAGGCCAGTATGGCTCAGTGGATTGAGTGCCAGCTTACAAAACAAAAGTTCACTGGTTTGATCCCTGGTCAGGGCACATGCCTGGGATGCAGGCCAGGTCCCTAGTTGGCAGTGTGTGAGAGGCAGCCAATTGATGTTTCTTTCCCTTTCTTTCTCCCTCCCTTCCCTTTTCTCTAAAAATAAATAAATAAGATCTTTAAAAAAAAAGAAAAGGAAAATAACTGCTGCCACCCCCCCCCCCAAAAAGTTCCATTAATCCAAAAGGCCTGCTTCTCTAGCCCCAGCAGGGAAATCATTCCCTCAGGGGGAAGGAGGGAGCCTCAACGTGCAGCAGCAGAATGAGCACTGAGGACCAGGATGACATTAGCGTCCGAGAAGAAAATTTGGACCAAGTTCAAGTGTCAAGTTCTTTCCATTGGCTATATTGTCTAATCTATTTGGCTATGAAAAAGTTAGCTTCCCTTTAGAAAATTATTCCTTCACTCCCATAGAGACTTCGGCCTGGAAATGTAGGCCTGGAAAGGACTGCTGAGTGTGAATGATGGGAAAATGAACTCCCCATAGGAAGCTGGTAGTACTGAGGCACTTAGAAAGGGCTGGATCACCCTCACTGTTAGACAAGCTGAAATCAGGTTTCTTGGTTGTGTTGTATATGCTTGTTGCCCCTGTGTTTACAGCCCCTTGCAGAGATTCTGTTTCACCCACAGCCCTTGGAAAGGTCAGTCCTCCACACCTTTGGCTAAGGCTGATTGGACTGCTGTTAGACACTCAACTCATTCATTGGCTGGTCATTGACCAATCAGATTCTCATTTGGTAATTTTAACAAAAAGACAGTTAGTGGAAGGTGTAGGGAAGGGGCTGGAGTGTTAGGTTTTGACCAGTTCATTGTGGAATAAGCAGAGAAGCCAGTCTTTCCAGAGAAGCTATAAACTGGGGAAGGCCTCTCAAAGAGAACCTGTGGTAACAGTGATGATGAAAGTAGCTTGGTTTTTGACTTTTCAGGGCTGGTGCAACTGGCTATACTTAAGGTTCTTGGAGACATTCTTTTAATAATCACTTCACCTCCAGTTCTACTCTTTTTAAAAGCTTACTTGAATGAATGTCTATTCCTTGAAGGAAATACTGACTCTTTCTCCCAGACCATCCAGGCTACTGAGTATTGAAATTCTATGACTGAAACTAGATTAAGACACTTCAAACTACAGAAGATGATTAAATCCCACATTACTCATTCTTTCCACCTACGTAACTGGATCAGTTCTGAACGTTTGTAACACGAAAACCTTCTGCTGAGGACCCAGTTGCTTGGGGAGAAGCTAGCTTTACTCTTCATGCGCATCTTGACATTTTGTTATCAGATCAGGTTTAGCTAGACCTTGAGCTCTGCAACTCAGTAAGCTGCAATCCAGCTGTCCAAACCAACCAGCCAGTCAGCCAACCAGCCAACCAGTCAACCAGCCAGCCAGCCAACCAACCAACCAATCAGCCAACTGACCTATCCTTGTGCTTATCTCATTTCTTAAAACCCAGTGCTACTCTCCACATCCTCCAGCTGACAGTGGGGTCTTGGAACCTACTAGGCTGCTTTTCTTCTGACTCTGGGATGTCCAGCAGTGTTCAGTGTTCTCTTCTGGGAACTTCTAAGGGCTCAAGATCAAACATGCCTGTCCCATTAACCAACCTAAGAATGTGTGCAGGACCACATAAAACCACATTCTCCCAGCAGACTAGACACACGATGACTATTTCACATCACTGATGGGCTAGCACAAGTGTTCCAAAATGTGGGAGCCATAGGGGTTGATCTGGGAAACTCGAAGTTTCCTTATAAGGTTAAGGTCACCCAACTGAGTGAGTGGGTTGATGCCCTTCACAGTCTCCAGCTTTGACTTACTTAATACTTCTCATTAATTCTTTTGTTGACCGTGGTTGTGCTCAGTTCCCACTGCCTTCTAAACCTTTAATACTCTTCTCAAAGCTGTTTCAAAATTCTCATTCATCATTTATTTGAAGAATTCTCTTTAAAATTCTCTCTACCTTTCTAAGTAGACTAGTTAGCATCCTTTTTCAGAAAGAAAGCTTTGGTAATCTTCATCGATTGGCAGAAATCTCAGTTTCTGTAATTGCAAAGTTACCACGTTCCTGTCTCTTCAGGGATAATATGATTGCTAATAAGCAAATAGTTCTCATTATGTGACATACTGAGATACTACTCAAAGTTCTCAATGTCAAAGACTAGAGCTCTTCTGCAACCTTATGACCAAAGTAGGTCAAATATTGAAATGCCGGTTAAAAACATTTTGAGAGGCAGAACAGCGTCGTGTCTAACAGCGCAGGCTCTGGAGCTCCAGGTTTCCTGAGCTCTGCCATCTAGTAACTCTGTGACCAAGACAGGTTCCTGAGCTCCTCTGAGTCTCCTTCTCCTTATTTGTAAAATGAAGAAATGCCACCTATTGAATGGGTTTGTAGTGTTATCCGAAATGAGATAAGTGCTCAGAACATCCCTGACCCACAGTATGAATTTAGTTAGGTATTAGCTACTGTTATTATTCATCTTGAATGTTATGGAAAAATTCTGTTGACAGGAGCCGCATTTTCTTGGTTCCATCTGGTTGTACTTTATACATAAAATCTGTGCACTGTCGACAGGAGTAAAGGGTACTGATCTTATTACCAAGGACTTCCACAAAGACAGGGACTATTGACTTTGTTGGTCACGGCTATATCCCTAGCACCTGGAATAGTTCTGGCTTACAGTGGTGCCCAGGGCATAGCTGATAAATTGAATGAATGGCCAGGAAGATGCTGAATTTTACTCTCTGTGGATTTTTGTAAAGCTCAGTGAGTATTTAATTCTAGTCCTAGAAAATTCACAATAACTTAGATTTAAAATTAGAGTAAAATAAAAAGTTAAACCAAAATACTGCTTAGAATTTGTATATCAATTTGAAATGGGTTTATCATAGTCTAGACATAAAACTCATGGCATACCAACAACTAGTACTTTTTTAAAAAGTAAGATGAGAAGACCTTTTTAAAAAAGTATATATAATTACGTGTAGTCTGTGGTTGTTTGGGCAGACAATAGCTGGGTCATAGTGAACTATGCTGATTTTAAGATAAGTAAGCTTCATGCTTGACTTATGATATGCAATTCTCCCTTTATGTAGCACATGGAGTATTAGGAACATTCTCATATGCTTTGGAGTGGAACCAGAAAGAAGCATAAATCCTGTCGTTAATTAACTCATGACTCAACTCAATTTGATTTTAACTTGGTTAACTGCAACTCATTTCATTTTGTAGGCTCACAGAGTGACTGGCTCCCTTGGTCAAATCTCTGATTTTACAGGTGAATAATTCAGAGCCCAGAAAGCATCACACAAGCCTATTTCAATTCTCTGCTAAGAGTCTAATCATTGTTCAGCAGGGTGCAGGTTCCTATGTTAGGTGCTGCAGCAAATGCAGAGATGATAAAACATGACCTGAGCTCAGAAGTACAGATACGCTGCAAGTTCACGGGTGATGTACAAATTTTTATAAGTAGACTTTGAGGTCGGAGAAAGGGAGAGGTTGCAATTTTAAAATTGTCAATACTATAGTGACATTTGAACATCATCATGTGAAGCAGAATTGCAATAAACAGAGGTGAAAACAGGAGGAGGCAGCCACAGCCTGCCAGAGAGAGGAGAGAGGCTGAGGGCGAGGGTGTGTGGGAGTGGAGGGGGGAACCAGGGTGGTCTGGGTGGAGGGAAGCTACATTTGAAGGACATCAGTGCCAGTTTGAGGGCCAGAGGGGAAGAGTGAGTCAAGTTCAGAAATCAATTCTTACATTTTAATTGGTGTTCTTTTAGGTGTGAATAAACTTCTCATTTCATTAGAACCTGTTTAGCTACACATTACAGAGTTTCCTGATGAATGAATGATTCACTTTCTGGAAAGAAGATGGCTAGTTCTGTCTTATGGTGCCTCATTACTATTAGCAAGTGATGCTTGGGGGCCTTGTCTTGGAATCGATCGGGGCAGGGCATAGGTGTGGGCTCTGTGCCCTGGCCCCTTAGCACCAGAGTTCATGCAGAGACCACTCAGGATGAGCTCTGGAGGTCTGTCCAGCAGCTCTGTTCTCTGCTCTGTGGTGAGCGTTGGCTGGTGAAAGCAGGGAATTATTGGGGCTGACTAACTTCTGACTGGGTCCCTGCAAAGCCCCCAGGGGCATGTGATAGGAGAAGGATTCATTTCAAATCCAGGGTCTCTAGTCCCTGAACCACATCTGGTTCCAGAGCAGAGGGGGACTGAGACATCAGACCCAGGTCTCCCAGGGTCTCCTTCCTCTCTCTTTGCCCCTTCTCCTTCCTTCCCTGTCCTTGTCTTTCATTTCCTCAGGTGTCTGTAAACCAATTCGAAGGCTCAGGCCACTTGGAAGTTTCCTAGTGGAGGAAAGGGAAAAGAATAGGAAGAGGGGAGAAATGGAATCTAATGTAATCCCAGAGAAAGAAATCTGCTCACCAGAGGAGCACCGAAACACAGGTAAATAGATGTGATTAATTAAAGCAGCTGACAAGCAGAGACTAAACATCCACCATGTGCAAATTACTGTGCTTCTGGGGATAGAAAGAGGTGGACATTGCTACAACCCCAGATGGCAAATTCTCAGCTTTAGAACAATAGTAACTTGGATTCATATAGCATTTTAAGCCTGAAGAGCTTTTCTTGCATAATAGCTCATTTGGTCCTCACCAACCCCATCCATCATAATGCATGTTATTAATACTGTCACTTCATGTATAAAGAGACTGATGTCAGACAGGTTAAGTATGTCCAAAGTCACAGAGCTAGTGGTGAGACTGAAGACCAAGGTCTTCAGATGATAAAATTCAGCCTCTTCCTCTTTAACCACGCAGGCTGGTAGAAGCCAACATAAATATTTTCAGTTTATGGACATGTATAATCATGGAGCCAAATTTTATCTTTTCACACAACTTATTGATTAGTGGGACCACAGTAGGATGAAATCAAAACCCTTACCTTCTAGCCCTGGCTGGTGTGGCTCAGTGGATTGAGCGCGGGCTGCGAACCAGGCATCGCAGGTTCGATTCCCAGTCAGGGCACTTGCCTAGGTTGCAGGCCATGGCCCCCAGCAACCGCACACTGATGTTTCTCCCTCTCTCTCTCTCTCCCTCCCTTCCCTCTCTAAAATAAATAAATAAATAAAATATTAAAAAAAAAAAAAACTTACCTTCTGCCACAGTTACCACCAACCAGCAAGCCAACAGTCCGTAGGAGAAGCAGAGCTTGTGAACCATGGCCTCTGCCCTCAGCAGTGGCTGCCTTGAACCCAGCCCCGATTTAAAGGGGAGCTGGTGAGTCACTAGCAGCCTGAGTCAGGTAATGTGCATGTGCACAGTGGCCCACCGTGGTCAGGGCCTGCGGTGTGAGGCTGAGAAATCAGCAAGGAAATGCCAGGAAGTATTTATCAACCAGAAGCTTCTGGTAATGACAGCCAAACACCATCCATCTGTCCTCGGAGTCAGACTCGAGACAACCACGCCTTCCCTGTTCTCTTACAGTAATTCCCTCAAGTCTCCGCCGCTGTCTGTGCCTTTTTGACTTGTGTGCATCACCTAGATTCTAAAGGCTTCCTGACTTAGGCACTTTAAAAGCGGCTGTTCATAGGCCTCTGAGCAGGGCTTAGGGCTTCTTCTCCTCTGCTTTTGTCCAGGGGCCAAGGGCAGCAGAAACTGATCTTCCCTAATAGTCTTCAAGGCCACTGTCTAAACAAACACAGAAGTCTGGGGAGGTTAACTTAGAGAGTTGCCCTTCCAGGGCTCCCTCTTATGCACCAAGTTGCCAAAAAGATGAACAGGATACATCTGCACCCATTTTTTGCCTGAAAGGACTGTCAACTGCTGGGGCAGTGGAGGGGATGGTCACAAGTGACTAAAAGTGTGGGCCTTGGAGTTACAAAGAACTGGCTCCAGCCCTGGCTGGTGTGGCTCAGTGGACTAAGCGCCAGCCTGTGAACTGAAAGATCTGTTCAGTTCTCAGTCTGGGTGTATGCCGGGGTTGCAGGCCAGTTTGCCAGTTGGGGGCTTGTGGGAGGCAACTGATTGGCATAGAACCAACCACAGTGCCTGGCCCATGGAAGGGAAGGGTTGGGTTGTTATAAAGTTATACTGACTCCAATTTCCTGTTCTCTTAGGAGATGACACCTGCCAAATCATTCAGTCGCTCAAAAGGCCTCCACTTTGGGCAGAACATTTTCTTAGGTGTTACAGAATGAATAACACAGAATACAGTCCCTGGCTTCGAAGAGCTGACAGTCTAACTAGGGAGACTGCGAACCCAGAACCAAAATGAGTAAGCAGGCAAACACAACTAGAAAATGGCAAATTCCACAGGCTTGATGGTAATAATCCTAGGCAAAGTTCTGGAGCAGGGGATTAAACAGGCAACTTGTCAGCATTTTGGAAAGGAAGCGGGGATCATCCAGCTCCAGCTCCTCTCCTAAGATGAAGGCACCTCCGCAGCTGCAGCAGGTCTCTGCTGACCGTGTGTCACGTGCCAAACCGGGGGCTGGGCGCAGGGGCTCAAGACAGGGTTCCCGTGCTCATCGAGCACGCAGTCTGGCAGGGACATGAAATATTAACCGAGTAATAACAATAAGGGGTTTCGAGTGTTGAGAGAGAGTAAGTACTGGAGGCTCTGAAGCAGAGCAACAAAATCGGTCATTTTGTGTCACGGGGTGCACGTTACAGGTGCCACTTTGGCCCCTGCGTTGGAAGCACCGTGCCGTGCCAATAAAGTCAGATCCACGCCATCTCTTTCTCTGCCGTCCAGTGTTCAATTCTAGGGATTTTTTGTACACTAACCAAACTCTTAGTTGATGGATATTTATATTATTTCTTTTGATTCTTTCTTTTCAATGTTAGATTGTAAGGAGCTTCCAATGTAAATGTTGATGAAAATAAATAACGAAAGTAAATGAAACATTTTGCCCACTTACATCTTTGTCCTGAAATTTATAAAATAAATACAACTTCAAAAAGGACAAATTCTTAAATCTTTCTTAAATTCTTATTTGGCAGAAAATCCTTCTATATTTCTTGACTGTTGATGTATAGAGTAACTAAGAATTGCCACATCTTATTTATTTATATGTTATCTGTGGAGTGAAACCAAGTATTCAACAGTATATAAAATCAATAAAACTTTTGTGAGGTTACCAGGGTATCAAATTCATGTGTCTTTAACTTAAAAAGGAAATATTTCTGAAAGCTTATTGCAAATGTGATAATGTTTTGATAGAAATATCTTTTCAGTCATATACTTTAAAAATTCATGAACCATAACTGTATCTTTAGTGGAAGGCCGATCAATGAGATTCAAATTTCCATATTCCCAACGTCAAGAAAACTCTAACGGCTCTGGGTCACTGTGGTTGGTCCAGTGTGTGAAGGGGAAGGGCCCGTGTGGACAGTTGGCGTTGGTGTTTTTCTAACAATAACTGTATGAGGAGGTGATGTAGAACTCAAGAGTAGTTACGTTTGTTTCCCAGCGATTCAGCTATTAACTGTGGGTCTGGGTTCAGAACTGAGATTTTTCTTTTAATGTGTATGTTTACTTTGATTTAAAAATCCATTCATTCATTTACTCACTAATTAATTAATTTATTTATATTCTTATTTTAATGGACTTTTGTTTTATATCCTGTGGTTTAACAGTCTGTGAGGAAAGAAGCTCTACCCGGTCAGAACCATTTAGAAATCGCCCAGGGAAGAACTCTGGTTGGCGGAGTTGGTGTCTGCAGAAGGGAGAGAGGGGTCAGCTACTAGAAGAAGGGGGCGTGGACAGAGACTGGACCACTGGGGATTTTGGCCGAGGAGCTACCCTGATTTGTGTCCATTACACCTAAGGTGCCACGTGACCCCAGGCTGTGTCCTTGCCAATCTCCAGTAAGTGTCACTTACACAGAATGCCTGTCAACAGGCAAAGGCCAATTGATGCTCCTGTGGAAAATAAAAAAGAACTTTTTATTACTAAATGGCTGGGATTGCTAAAATACAGCAATATTTATAATGCTTTTTTGGAGAGAAACAGTTGTTGGTGACTGAAGGTTCATGTGGTTCAACCACCTCTTGGTATGTGACCTTGTTCCAACCAAATGTCAACCAAGATGGAATTTTCATTGCTTCATTGGGTCCTGGGTCTGCGTCTAGGTTTCCCGGATAAAAAGTTTCTCATACTCTGTAGTGGCATGGTTCAGTGCAGAAGGAACCGTGGTCTAAGGAGGCTTTCTGAACTTTTTAGAGAAGAGTCCCACACGTCCTTCTCCCAGGTTTGGAGCCCAGAGAAGCACGGAGGTTTTTTGGTTTTAGATTTTGTTTTTTTTTTAAGATTTTATTTATTTATTTTTAGAGAGAGGGAAAGGGAGGGAGAAAGACAAGGAAAGAAACATTGATGTGAGAGAGAAACACGCACCCCAAATCCACAACCCAGGCATGTGCCTTGCCCAGGAATTGAACTGACAACATTTTGCTTTGCAGGATGATGCCCAACCAAATGAGCCACACAGTCAGGTGGAGAAGCAGGGAGTTTGGGGCTGGAGAGTGTTGCTTCATGAATGTGTACTTTTTTTTCACCATTCATTCAACAACTATTTCACTATGTGCCAGACACTGCTCCTGATGAGTGAAACAGAAAACAATACCTGTCTTGGTGCAGTTAGCATTCCAGTGCGATGGAGACAGAGAGGAAACAATAATTGTAACAAGGGAGTAAATTATATAATATGGTAGAATATGTTACAATGTTTTATAATATGTACTATAGAAAAAATTAAAAATAAAGGTAAAAAACTTTGGTGTGTGTCCCAGTTTTAAGTAGAAAATGATGTTTGAACAGGGGCTTGAGGGATGTGGGGAAGCTATTCATGAGGCTCTATGGGGAAAAAGCATTTCGGGCAGAGGGGACAGCCAGTGCAAAGGTCCTGGGACAGGAGCAGGCTCACTGTGTAACATACAACCACAAAGAGGTGTTGTGATTGGGCCGAGTGAGTCCAGGGGGACCATGGCAGGGTGAGGTCAAGGAGCAATGGGTCATTATGTGAAGCCACTGGAGGATTTTGCAGAGGCACAGTGTGATCTTACTTACATTTTGAAAGGACAACTCCGGCCACTTGTGGAGAACAGATTGCTGGGTGCGGGAAGTCCAGTTATGATGGACTGTTGCAGTGGTGTAGGGGGGCAATGACGGTGACTCAGACTGGGGTGGTAGCAGTGGAGGTATGGGAAACAGGGAGATTCTGGACATATTTTGAAGGTAGAACTGACAGGATTTCCTGGTGAATTGGAAGTAGGGTGTAAGAGACGGGGGAGTCATGAATCACAGCAAGGTTTTTGGTCTGAGGGTTGGACTGCTGTGGTTGGATGTGATTAGGTGGTGAGATTATGGTTAAATTTTTAGCTGCTGCTATAATATTGCTTTTTATATCAATAAAAATTGGAAGAAAAGCATACATTAGTGCATTAATGACCCAATACTAACACACTTAACATTTCAGACAAGTCATTAGTCTGAGGAGCGGTCCTGTGAAGTGGCAGGCCTGGAGAAGTGAGATAGTCATGTCTGGGCAATACGAGGAGCTGGCTTGCAGCCCGACTGACGGTGTGCTGGACAGTTCTTATGTCCAGAGCAGCTTTGCTCAGAGGGGAGAGAAAGTATCAGGTGAGCAGGTGAGTGAAGCATATTTTCTTTGACCCAAGAGGGCTCTGGGTTCTCTGGCTTGCCCTGTCTTACCATGGGTGAGCCCCACATTAGAAATGTGCTTTGTATCTGTCTTCTCTCTCTGGATTTGATATCCTTGATGGCAAGAACTAAGTTATTTTAATTCCTTTTAAAATTTTGTTTTTAAAGGAGGTGGGAAGGCAGAAAACTGTACTTGAACAACAATAAAAAGTTAAAAAATATTTAAATTTTGTTTTTAAAGATTTTATTTGTTTTTAGAGAGAGGGGAAAGGAGGGAGAAAGGGAGAGACACATCCATGTGTGGTTGCCTCTTGAGTGCCCCCTAGTGGGGATCTGGCCTGCAACCCAGGCATATGCCTTGACTGGGAATTGAACCAGTGACTCTTTGGTTTGTAGGCTGGCACTCAATTTACTGAGCCACACCAGCCAATGCTTTTAAATTTTTTAAATTTTAAATTGTGATAAAATGGACAACATAAAAATGACCATTTTAACCACTTTTAAGTGTACAGAAGAACTGACTCTTAATTCCAGCTATGGCCTCAGTGCCTCACACACAGGAAACCCAATAACTAGTCTGGAAACCAGGAATAGAGGAATGTCTGGAGAGGGGGGAAGAGAAGGGTCTCTGCCCGTGCACAAGAGTTCATGCATCTTGTCTGTGTCTGGCAAGTATTCGTTAGGAAAGGACACAAGGACAAGAAGGCGGCGTTACCCAGGGTGATGGTTAGTTTTTACGTGTCAACCAGGCTGACACATGGTGCCCAGATATTGGGTCAAATTTTCTGAATGATTCTGCGAGGATGCTCTAGGATGAGATGCATGTTTTTTAATGGTAAATTTTGTGTAAAGCGATTGCCTCCATAATGTGGGTAGGTCTCCATAATGTGGGTAGGCCTTCAGCTGAAGGCCTGAATAGAACAAAGATTGACGTCCTCTGAGCATGAGCAAGAAGGAGCTGTGGCACGCAGCCTTCAGAGTTCAACTGCATCATTGGCACTTCCCGTGGCCTCCAGACTGGCAGGCTTTTGGGACTCCACAGATTTTGGACTTACCAGTATCCATAATCATGTGAGCAAATTCCTTAAAACAAACTTCCCCCTCTTTATAATACATCCTATTGGTTCTGTTTCTCCAGAGAACCCTGACAAATACATGCCCATATTCTCTGTTTCTCACTGTCATGTACATATGTGCTGCTCTGCAGGTTTAGGGCACAAACACGTATGAACAGACAAAAACCCAAATTCTCCTAAAATAGAAGTCTGGGTGTGTGCAGGTAATGCAGGGCATGGCCCAGTGTACCTTGACCAGAGATGTGTGCAATGACTTTAGGAATTTTTGGCTGGTTTGTGAGCACTGAACTGCCTCTAACACATATAATAAAGATTCTGTGAGCCGAGTATCCACCGCCCCCTGTCTCAGGGCAGCCTGTCTTTTAACTGGAGGCTGAACACTGTATTTGTGGGGGAATCTCATAGTGACTTCCCTGCTTTGTTTCTCCTGTCAATCTCCCTTGCCCTCCCTCCAGGTGGTTCAAAAATGTGTTTAGAATTTCAGGGAGCACAAATTCTGAAGATACTGGGTTTGAATACAATAAAAATGTAATTTATTTTAGATGCTCGAACTGCGGTAATATAAATCATTCTTCCACATGAGCTGAAATGGAAACAAGGAGCCCAAGAGAGAAAAACCTGCATGTAGCAGTGTGCAGAAAGGCTGGACTGTTCCGGCTGCCCCTCTGCAGCTCTGCGGGATGCTCTGCAGGACGGCCTTTCACGTCCTCAAGGCCTCACCTGGATGTCTGCCTGAGGGTGGATCAGCTGCATCTCACTTCACTCATTTGTGTGCGATGAAAGTCCCATTTGGCTGCCAGGACTTGGGGAAGCAAAGGCAAGCTATGGTTGTGTCCAGTGAGGCTAGTCTCCTGCTGTGGAAACCACCTGTCTGGGAGAGGCATTCCCCTCACACGGTCAGCCACAGTGAGTAATGTGGAAGGCTGCCATTAGGGCTTCCGTGAGTCAGGATTACGTGAGTCAGGTGGCCTGGGGAGTGCTGGGTACCAGGCCTGGCCCCTGAGTCAGGCTGAGGAAGCAGTGGCTGGCTCTGCGAGGCTTATCCCTGGAGGCCTGCGGTGGCCCAGGGTTCTCTGTCGGCAGGATGGGCAGACGCTCCTTTGGGGAATCTGAAGGTTCTGTGGTTGGTACTGATTTGGAGGTGCTGCTCTCTGGTGGCCTAGATGATGCCCCTGCAAGGCTTGCTAAGGCATCTTCTGCTGGGGTTTCTTCTAAGAGGCATTTCAGTCCTCTTAGGCCCATCTCCCACTCTCCCATTTTGCAGAGCAGGTGAAGCCTGGGAAGTTTCCTAACATCACCCCACTGCTTTCACAACAGGATGGCAACACAGTCCTGGTCAAGGTCAGCGTGATGCCCACTACGAAAGCCTTCCTTTATCAGTGGTTTGAAACAGTATCAAACCAGTGGGATGAATCAGCTTCATTGCCCCTCAGTTTCTTTATCTGTTTAATAATATATCATTTCTTGTATTCCAAGCACCACTGTGCTAATTATTGTACATGCATTGGGCCATTTAATCCTCATTAATCCAGTGAGATAGGTACTATTGTCGCCCTCATGTTAAAGACGAGAAACCGAGGCGCAGAGAGGTGAAGTCATGTGGCCAACAAGGGGCACAGCCAGGACAGGACCCCATGGCTGGGCTCCAGAGTTCTTGCTCTTACTCACTGTGCTCCATGTGTTCTGATACCCCGGCCACCGACTTACTGCTGTGAAAGCTCCATGAAAGTACCCCTGAAGTTCAGTCAAGTCATGTAGGAAGGAAATCTTGGTTAAAAAAATGTTTTTCAAGGCGAAATAAATAAAAAGAGGGAGAAGGGGAACCTATAGATTAGAAGAGATCTAAGAGACATATCAACCGATTAGAATGTTGAACTACATTTGGGTGCTATTTCAAATAAACACATTTTAATACAAAAAAAGGGAGAAAAAAGAATTGGGGAAATGTGAACACTAATTGGATATTTTGATATTAAGGGGTTATTGTAGGTATGATAAGATAAGTGGCTTTGTCCAAAAAATTAATGCATGCTAAATATTTACAGGTCATATGTCATCTGGGGATTTGCTTCAAAACAATCAGAGGAGGGGCATGAGTGGGGGGTATAGATAGAACAAGATTGTCCATATTTAATAATTGTTGAAGCTAGGTAATGGTGCATTCCAGTTTATTATACTCTCTACTTTTGTTTGGAACTTTCCACTGCAAAAATTTTTAAAAATCACCCAGGATACATTTTTTTATTCTCTCAGAAAGGTCACGAGCACTGTGGACCTCTTTCCCAGGGCTGGTGGGAAGAACACAGTCCGTAGGGGGAGAGAGTGGGGACGCTGCTTACAAGACTCACCTCCAAACAGTGTCATTTTTTTGAGGGTGGTCCCTGGGGCTTTCCACAAGGCAGATTCTTAGTGCATTCTTCTAGACATGAGCATATGAATGAACAAAAGTGAATGAATTGGTCTATAGTGAGTTGGAGAACCATTCTGTCACAAGATTAGAAGTAGAATCTAATTTCTGGATCACATATAATGATAAAATAATTCTGCGTGTTTCCCATTTAACCAAATAGTGCATTTAAAGACAGCTTCATCTACCACAATCATAACAAGAACCCAATACCCCTCCACTGTTCCTCTTTATTCTGGGGGACAAACGTACCTGAAGAAATTTACTTAACACAAAACTCCTCTGCACATCTCTGAGTGCCACTGCCATGGTTTGTTGCTTGCCCAGCTGTGCCATTAAGGGGCCACTTAATTTGGAGGTTTGGATTTGCAGACAATAAAAAACCCTAAGTCAAAGGTGAATAGTTAAGCAATTTATTAAGCCAGAGCAAAGAGACAGCAAGAATTAAGAGCACACATCACCAGACAGGAAATCACCAACACCCCAACACAGACACTGGGGAATCCCAGAGGCAGCTGCATTTGGGGTTTGTCTGGGAACAGTTTCGAGCAAAGCTTCCATCCCTCAGGTGGGATTCTACAGTCTCACTTTGGGGGCTCTTGTTAAACATGTTTTAGACAGAAGTGGCTACATGCCATGGGCCTGTCATGACTTGATTGACCAACCGTACCCTCCAGGAGAATAGCCAGTTCTTCCCCAAGGGCATGATCAGTGTTTACAGGTACTGAGTTAAAAATTAATGGTGCTTAGTCTTCTGTGGAGAAGGGCTAGTTCTCCCCAGGAGACAGCACACCTATATTTCATTCTTACAATAAAAGGTCATGGCTCAGGCACAATTCTTAACATTCCTTTAACCCATCACCAGCCCAGCATTCATCCCAGTTCTTCTGATTACCTAACCCTGTGTTCCCTCTGAGGAACCGGCATTTTTCTACTCATCTGTCTCCAGGACTGCCTGGGACCTGCACCTGTCGATTGTAGCATACAGTCCTACAGCCATTGTGATATATATAGGGATGGGCATTCAACTCAAGCCAAGTCAATCAGGCCCAGTCAAAATCAGTCCTGGGACTTTTTGTTTTACATTTTTTCATTTTCTTTTTTTGCCATTTTCAGTTCTGGGACTTTTGTGGGAGTGACTGGAAAAGAGGCACACAAGTGCCTTTGAACCTGAAATTGTGAAGGGACATACTTACATGAGGAGAGAACCTACTTGATAAAGCAGAGTGGAGTGATATCAGATTCTGACATTATTTGAACCCCTGGATCCAGCTGTACCTGAAACCATCTACAGTGTACTACATGTGGTTTGCTGAAACTGATTCTGAAATATTACTGACACTGTCTCATAGTAGCGAATCACACAGGGAATGAAGATTCTATTTTTAGCCTAGTGTTGCTTGCTGAGTGGAAAAGAAGAGCTCTTAACTTTTATACTCCTGAATTTGATTAGAAACTATTATAGATGTAGACATAGAGTAGAAAATTATGTCAGTGCAGTGGTTGGGTAAAGTATTAACAGATTAGGATCAATCTTTTTATTATTCCATGCATTCTTCCTGAGAGCTGAGAGAAGCCAGGTGACTAGACGAACCCCTGTGCAGGTGAAACCCACGGATGCTTGACCATGTTGCGTATGTGTGTGGTAAGGTGACTTCACCCTAGTGCTCAGCTGCCCTCTGTATGCTTGGCGGTAGCATCAGATCTGTCAGATTGTGGTAATGAGTAACTGTGGGCTGTCCCAGATTCAGACACAGGATGAGCTCAGATTTTATCCATAGACCGTAACTGCCCAGCTGGAGCTTCTGAATGAGTGACTGAAGCCTAGCCTTCAGACACTGTGAATGTGCCCCAGCAGTGCAACCTTTAGTGAATCTGAAACCTCTCGGTCTGGCGTGGTAGGTAGGTCAGGGTTGACCACGTGTCTCCTTGCTTGAGGTTGAGAATACTGATCATTATACTTTGGGCAAGTTCCTTAACATTTCTGTTCAATTTCCTCATCTGTAAAATGAGGATAATAATAGTACCTAGCTCATAGGATTATTGTGAGTGAAATGAGTTGATAACATTTAAGCACTTGGAATAGAAATTGGCACCTTGTAAATGTTAGTTATTATTATTACTGAAAATTCATAATTTTCTGCCTCAGACAAACATTTCCTCTAGAACCTGGGCATCTGAAATAAAACAAAGAAAGGGCAGAACTATGAGGATTTACAAAATTTTGAAAAGCTCTATGAGAGTGTGCCACACTTGTCAGATATCAGTACTTTGAAGCGATGTTTTTTACTTTTTTGAGGTATTGAGTCAGTTGGAAAGCTGTATTGAAAGTTCTCAGCAGGGAATGAAGGCAGGTATTTCTTTTTTAGGGATCTTGGTAGGTGTGGTTCTGGGTAGGACAACTAAAATCTGTAACCACACCTACCCAGACAGTGGTTTCTGTAAATCTCAATAGTTAAGCAGGCAGGGGTTTGAGAGTGTTCTTTGAAATATCCAATTTTCACAGGAAATGGTAGCAATTCAAGATCTGGGTCCAGCTTTAGCCAATATATCAAGGAGATGGTGAGGGTAACGATAACAAGCAACCATTAATTTTTCAGAGGTGAAGTGGTTTTTGTTCAAATATGTTGATTGTCGTTGTTATAATTTTCTTTATTTTCTTTCCCTCCCTCCCTGTCGGCCCTTTTTCCTTCCTTTCTCATCTCTGATTTTGGCACAAGAACTATTTGCTCCCCTCCCCAGAATTTTAAGCACTTTTAACAATTTGGCAGATATCCTTTAATTCCTTTTTCTATATATTTATACACATACATAATTAGAAATTGTTTTTTGTAGGTGGATTAAACTTTATTTTTATGTAAACAGGGTATTCTGGGTTAATATCTAAATTATTTCTTCTCCCTTAAAATGTCTTTTCTCTTCGTACCAATACATGCAGATCGATCTCTTTCTTTCTTTTGAATTGTTGATTCCAGCCTTATATATGGGTGCACCATAGTTTTATTTATCTATTCACCATTTGATGGAATTGGGTTGCTTTCCATTTTCTGCTCTTACGAAAAATCCTCCCATAGCCCTCTCTGGGTACATGCCCAGTTCCTGTGCCATAAGGTACATTTAAAAATAACTTGCCAAAACTTAAATTATATAGTTTCATTTTACCCTAAAACTTTCCAGTCCCACCCTAGCTGGGTGGCTCAGTTGGTTGGAGCTCTCATCCCATACACCAAAAGGCTGCGGGTTTGATTCCCGGTCAGGGCATGTACAAGGGGCAACTGATTGATGTTTGTCTCTCACATCGATGTTTCTCTCTCTGTCTCTCCATCCTCCACCCTCCCTCCCTCCCTTCCTCTCTCTCTAAAAAATCAATAAACATATCCTTGGGTTAGGATTAACATTTCAAAAAAAAAAAATTCCAGTCCCTATGGGAGCTTATTTGATTTTTTGGATAGCCACAACTTAATGCTGGTTAAAATCATTCCCTATCTTTTCAACAAAATGTGGCCAGATAATGGTGATGGCCACAAAAAGGTGAAATGTACACCCAAAACATTCCCTATTCTTAAGACTCATCATCTACAAGTGTCATAGTGAGAGTGGCAATGAAAATATTTTTTGATACGTTCAGGATCTCAGAAGTGATTTCCTGAACATTTGTTGCATAGCCTGCCAACATTTTGTGCCATGATACAATCTTTCTCTTCCATAAATACCAGGACCCTTCATTTCTTGCTAAATTGTGTGCTGAGTAGTTTGTTGGCAAGTCTGCAGAGGAATGCCTGTCTCCACAAGGTGCTCATCACCAGTATTTGTGGTTAGCATTCTGAGCAGCCTGTACACTTCACTATCTCTGTTGAATAAAACACTTGTG
This sequence comes from Tonatia bakeri, assembly GCA_004024845.1. NCBI lineage: Eukaryota > Metazoa > Chordata > Mammalia > Chiroptera > Phyllostomidae > Tonatia > Tonatia bakeri. The sequence continues at coordinate 185,913 of PVIA01002440.1, read as the reverse complement.
TTTTCAAAAGCCTGAGGCCCAGATCTGCTGAGTCCGATGTGATGTTATCTTTCAACTACCCAAGCTCTATCACAAAGGTTTGGCAAGTTTGCTATCTGACACCAGTCTGTTGGGGACTCTTCTGCTGTCAACTGTCCACAAGTCAATGAGCTAAGACTAATTCAAAGAGACATAATTAGTGACTAGATACTCTGAGACAGTGCTATTCAAAATTGCTGCCCTGTGAACTCTTTTTTACTGGTCCAGAATGGAATGAGGCGTTTGTTCCAGAATGTAAATCAACACACACTGTTTTATTCACTGAGAAAGTCTTGCTATGAAAAAAATGTTGACTGAACTAAACAGTATGTGTGCTTCCAGATGTAGCTGATTTACATTCTGGTGCAAGCTCCTCAACTTGTACACTTGTCTGTGAACCATACTTTGAGTAGCACCATCTATCGTGCTTTATGAAGTTGAATGAGTGAGTGAATGAATGAATGAATGCTATATCTATGATGCATTGAATAGCTTTTTAGGATGGAGATTGGGAGAATGGAGAGGACGGTGATTAAATAAAGTTTTCTCTTTCAGTTGCAGAGTGTTCCTTCCCTGCTCTTGAGCTGCCACAGGGGGAGACAGTCAAGACACAAACGGCCTCCCCAGCTACTGTTGCCTGCACCATTGTCATTCCCTGTCAAACACATTTCCCCTCTTACTTTTGCCCGTCTTCCTGTTAGGTCTGGCGTGGGATTTGAAGGAAGAAAAACAATATACAGAGGGCTCATTGTATGGCCTTATGTTTTACAGGCAATTAAATACAATTCACACAATTCTCATAGGAGTGTGTGAGCAAAATATTATTGTCCACTTTGTAAATGCTCAGAGAGGTTCACTTAACTTAGTCTGGGTTCCATATGTAATAAAGGGCAGGTTTGGGACTGGAACCTAGGTCTGTTTGGTTCTCTCCTGGGTGGTTTGGTGTCTTATTGTCACATCCAACGAGGGTGCTAACAGATAACAGAATTCTGGTCCTGGGACAGAACTTTAAAAGGAATGTTGAGGCTCTGGTAGTTTCATAATCTAAGTGCCCTCTTTAATGGCCACAGTTCTGCCAATTGCCCACGTCTCTGTATTTATGTTATACACTTGTGTGTCCCTGTGGGTATGAATGCCTCATCTTTGTATTCCTCACTATAGTATGTGAGGCTTTGAAAATACTCCATGCGATGGGTTAGGTTAGTACATTAATTATGTTAGTCTATAAACTTCTTTATGTGCCTCAGGTAAATTAATGAGACTGAATGAGATTCAGACACTTACGTTTTAAGACACTATGGTATGAAATCTACTGAGCATGTATGTCACCCAATACAATACCGCGCACTGAGGAGAAAGGCATCAGGGGCCCACGTCAGGAAAATTTGGGGGGCAGTGCCTGGCGATCAGGGCATGCTACCACATCCCCGCTGAAGTACGAGACACATCAGTACAACTGGCATCTCACTATGAAGTGAAAGCACAACGTGCAACAGGCCCCATTGGGTTTTGAAGGCAGCATATTTCATACTGAAGAGTACCACTCTCTATACTGGGTGACGTGAAAGGCTGCCGCTTCTGAGTAGGACCCAGAGCAGGGAAGGGCTCTGTGGTTAGTCCACATGGTGGGGGAAGCAGCCTGCCACTTGGGACATCTAACCTAGCAGACTCTGTGATATTAGAGATCTTGGTGGAGGGAATAATGTGGAAAAAATTAAAGCAAAACCATTGTATATAAACTCTCACTTTTTTGGTTTATTTTACTGAATAACTAAATGTATAAAAACCACACAGAGCACATTACTAAAGAAAATATTTTATTTTTTAAACATGTAATGGATTCTTCACCCCCAATTATTTCTGTAATAATTTTATCTTTTTTAATGTTTATTGATTTTTAAATTTTTTTGTCTTTTATATATTTTTTATTTTTTAAAAATAATTTTTGTTATTCTATGACAATTGTCCCAAAATTTTATCTTTTTATTAAAACTATATATTTTAATATATCTTTCCTCAAATTAAAGAGTATGATATAATTGTGACTGTCTTTAGCAACCAAAGTCTAAAGACCTAAACTTGACGTGGAGAAAAATGTGTTAGGTCCTTCATACCTGATTTGGTGCTGAGGCTGAACTGGTCTATCAGTTTGTTCCAGAATCCAGAGGCCACTCCAAGCTTTAAAGCAAAGTGAAACCCTTAGGTTGGCCTTGGTTGCTTGAGGAAGCTCTGGATGGGGGATGACCGCTTTTGCTCTGCACAGCACAGTGCCGCCCCAGGCTAAGAAGTGCTCTCTGGGAATAGTGGACTGAGGTGCATATGGTGTTCTAGCTTGCTTGGGGCGGCAGGTGGGAGGACCTTGCTTGTTGTGTCATGTCTCTACTGCTAATCATTTCTCCACAAAAATAAAGAGCAGCTGGGTAGCTCCAGGTCACTGATGACACCAATACTTGTCCCACAATTCTCTCTCTCTCAGTGGTACTAAGACCAGTCAAAACGAACACAAGGGCTGCAATCACTGTGAACACAGGTAGTAACAGTGACTGGCAACTGTGAGAGTGGACGAAGCTGGGGCTTGACTTTTGCAAAGGTCTCCCAGACTTGATTTATTCTAAGCAACCTGTAGAGAGCTAGAATTTGGACACACGGTTTTGGATCTACTCTTTTACTCTTCTCCATTGTCCTGTGACTTTAATTTTTATACTCAAAAATAAGGTGAGGGAAAAATTTTCCATCTCTATCACAGAATATCCATAAAACCTAAGGTCATATCCAAATTTCCTATTTAGAGTGTCCATTATCAATTAAAAATTAAACAACTAAAATAAATAATGGGTAGCTAATGAGTTTTTTTTAAGATAGTAAAAATATATGACCTTAGTGATTTGTTAGCATAATGCTGATCTCTCAAATGTAGGTAAAACCCCATTCAGAAGGAAGGTTTGGAATCCTACACAAAAACATAACATGCATTAAAACAAAAAATTCTTAAATATAAAAAATTCAAGTGACCATGTATCCTTACTGATATTAATATAACACAAATAAAAGAATAATGAACATTTTAGCACAAAATGCACTTCATTTCTAGTTAACACACTGAAACAATTGATACTCCAGTTCTAATTACCATAGCATAGATGTCTGAATGAGACTCATATATGTACATATGCTTCAGAGCAGAATTTGACTTTGGGCTAGTAAATTTTATTCTAATCCACAATATTTATGACTCTTAATTTCAGTTGCTTTTTCTAAGAAATTGGGGGGAAAAACAAAAATTTCTGACACTTGGCTCAATCAGAAAATAGCTAAGAGTTATTATCTGTATATACAGTAAGAAACTATGCTAAAGCTATTTTTCTTACCTATTTTGCTAAATAAAAGCTCTTGGATGGTAATCTACTCTCCTAGTTAAAGAAAAATAGTGTAACCCTTTCTACAATTCCTATTTCAACTGGAAGAGCCACGTCATTATTTTTAATGCTTTCTTCTATATTTTGTATTTTTTAAAATGTCAGCAATATAACAATACTTTCTGTAAAATACAAAGCAGCATTAAAAGCATTCATCTACTACTGGCATTCAGATTTTGAAGATGTATTTTTATGATGAAATAAGTCATAAAACCAAATGTTCAGGAGAAGTGTCTGAATAACTAGTATTTAAAAAATCAGACTTATCACCCTTTCTAAAAATTTAAAGATTAACCTATGCAGGTTAATGTCGAAGTGCTCCCAGTGAGGAGGAACAGTGGACTGTACTGGGAAACTGGGCTTGTCTTCGGACAACTTTGAAAGCCAAAAGTTCTGTACCATATGCTGTTCTCAGGGTCAGTACCATAGGGTGTCTTGTATTTTTTTGTATCACCAATAACAAAAGCACCTTGGATTAGATTCAACATTGACATTGTTATAAATGAAGTAAGATGCATTTAAAGTACAATTTAAAAAAAAGTACAATTCAACATATTTACCATAAAGAGTACCTAAGCAATAATGAAAAAATTCATTATTTTTCAATAATGAAAAAATAATAATGAAAGTATTCCTTTGAAGTCAAAATCTGATGCTGCTGAAGAAGTGCCCAGTTCCTACTACTACAGCTTACCATGGCTGATTTGATATGACTTCCTTAGTCCTGAGAAATTTTCTTGATCTTTTAACACCTTATAATAGTGACCTGGCACTAGTTTAGATCTATAAAAACATAATTGTCACAAGTCACACAAAAACATGATAAATAGCACATATTTCTGCATGTCTTCAAAAAAAGTCTTTGGATAACAACTATAATGCATAATGCTGCAGAGGATCCAAAGAAGCACTCTAAAAGACGAATATTGTTTAATGATGATAAATAAGAATTACTTTCTAAAAAGCTGTACCAATGTCAACTTTAGGCAGAATATAACACAAGATTATTTCATGAAATATAGTCTCGTTCTATGCTCTCCTGACAATGCTCCCAACAGAAAGCTTCCAGTCTATTTGCTGTGTCTTGGCTGATGAGACAGTCATCCTTTAATTCCCTGATTGTCTTCCTCAACGATTTTTGAAAACGTTTCTCTCGGTCTAAAACACTCCGCAGGCTTTTCTTGGTATCCTCTAGCTCGCTGATCACATGATCTAATTTATGCTTAAGTTTCTTTGGACTGTCCATTACACTGTAGCTATGTTCCTAAAAACATAAACACCAAGTTAGTAAACCAGACAGACAAGTACCTAAAAGCTGATAACTAGGCTCAGCTGTTTCTCCATTTACGGTGCTTAGAGAAGGTCTTCAAGTTGGTGACAGTAAAGAGGTTTAAAGAACATAAGGAGAGGATGAGCACAGCAGCAGTGTTTCAGGTGCCTGGGGCCTTTCTTTGGGCTAAGCCTAGGCAGACCTGAGGTGTGCAGAATACCTGGGTGGGATGCACTTCTCCTTCGGAGGTAGGTAATTGCTTATGAACAACACCATGGTACTCACAATGACTACACAGCTTTTGTTCCCTAAGTGTGGGGCTGCTAAATTTAAGTTTTATCTACAAAACAAACTTCCATTCTTAAACTTGTAAATGAGTTACTTTATTTTGATGAATATTTGACTTTATAAGGGAAGGAGCACTGACTGAAGCAGGTCCTTGGGCTGGGTGTTATGGGTTTAGAGAGGACTCTGGCTTTGAATGTTTGAAGAGATAATTTGTTCTCTCAATATTTATTATGACTATGCTTATGTTTGCCGGGAATACCTTTTTTTAAATTTGAAAATAGGGAAAATAACACTGACATTTATAAAGGCACTACAAAATAATTTTAAAAAGCTTTTTATTTAATATTAAAATTAGTGAGGAGGACTTTTGCTTCCAGCCAGAAATGACAGAGACTGGAGTGACTCCCACCTAAAAAACATTTTCAGATAATGAACAGCAGGCAAGGAAGGAAGCGATGGTGGAGAGGTAGGAAACAAAGAGATGGCCCTCTGATCGCCCGCTGTGGCTCACTCCCTTGAGAGAGACTGTAGGTCTCAGTGCAGCGAGGGGAAACACAGGCAGAGAGCCTGGTGAACTGAGTTGGAAAGATAGTGCAAAGCATCACGGGAGACTAGGGTGGCTACAGTTCACCGGACAAAGAACTAGAGAGGAGAGATCTGCACAGAGAGAACTCTGCAGCTCCGCAAAAGCTCCCCGTCTCCCCCCACAACGTTATTCTGAGTAAGATCAGAGCACGTGTGTGGGAAACTGCTCAAGGCTGAAGAATGAACGACCAAAAAAGATTAGGAGTGTGCTGTGCTCACAGGGCATAGCCATGCTTCCACCAGCCAGACTAGAAACCTGCAGGATTCATGGGGCACAGAATATACCGAAGGGTCTTGCCTCTGCAGTGGAGAACAAAAATGTCTGCGCACTGCTCGGGTCCTGCCTACCAAAGTTAAACCTGAAAGGATCAGACTGTTTCCAAATAACTTAACTATATCCCAGAATGAAGTCAAGAATACGGCACACAAAACTATCCAGCATCCAGCTGAGTAAAATCCACAATGTGTGGCACACAACACTTACCAGGCATCAAAGCGGCAGGAAAATATGAGCCACAATACGATATAACCAACAGAAACCAACCCAGACCTGATGCACATGTTAGAATTAGTAGACAAGGGAATTGAGAAAGTTATTAAGACTGTATTCTGTATGTTCAAAAGTTAAGTAGAGACATGAAAGATATACAGAAAATCAAACAGAGCATCTAGAAATAAAAACTATATAAGGTGTGTGGTGAAAAATTTTTTGGAGGGAATTAACAGCAGATTAGACATTTCAGAAGAAAAAGACTACTGAAGGTGAAGAAGTAGTGATAGCAACGGTCCGGAATGGACTACAGGGAGAAAAGGGAGTATTTAAAAACAATGAACAGAGAATCAGTAAGTGGTGGCACAACTCCAGAGCCTAATGTACATGTACTTAGATTCCCCAAAGGAGAAGGCAGAAAAGTTGAGGTAAAAGAAATATTTGAAGAAATCATAGCCAAAAATTTTCCAAGTGTGATAAACACTATAAACCCACAGATAAAGCAGCTCAACAAATCCCAAGCAGAAGAAACATGCAGAAAACTAAACCAAGGTACATCATAATCAAATTATTAAAAAACATTGAAAAAGAAAAATTCTTAAAAGCAAAGAAAAAAAGAAATATAAGTAAAGAGGATAAAGTATGACAGTAAATTTGTCATTAGAAACAATGTTTGTGAGAATACAGAGTAGCAACATCTTTAAAGAACTAAAGTCAATGAACTCCAAAACTGTCAACCTAGAATTTGATATCTAGTGAAAACATGTTTCAAAAATAAAGACTAAATAATGACTTTTTGAAGACATATAGAAACTGAAAGAATTTATCACCAGCAGAGCCGCACTGTAAGAAACGTTAACCACAGACAGAACGATACGGACTGAAACAAAGGAATAAAAACCATTGGCAATGGCTACTACATGGGTAACATAAAAGATTCTTTCTTGTTATTTAAATCTCTTTAAAAGATAATTAACTGTTTAAACAAAGTAATAATAATGTAGCGTGGGGTTCATAGCATATGTAAAAGTGAAATGTATGACAAGCAGTAGCACAAAGGTTGGAGAAATAAAAGTATATTATTGTAAGATTCTTATACTAAATGTTAAGTCACTTAAATTAATATCACTTATCATGTAGCCTGTGACTATTAAAGATGGATGCTATAGACCTAAAGCAACTATTAAAATAAAAGTTTTATTTCCAAGTGTGATAAACACTATAGACCCAAAGATAAAGCAGCTCAACAAATCCCAAGCAGAAGAAACATGTAGAAAACTAAACCAATGAGTAAAAATAAAAAGGAGAGGGATACAATGGAATCATAAAAGAATTAAATTAATTCTCCCTCCATAAAAAACAGAAAATGAAGAAAATGGGAACAAAGAATATAAACAGAAAAAATAGGAGATGACTACGTTACAGATTACTTGTTAGCAAGATTCCTAAACCAAACCATATCAATAATCATATTAAGTATAAAGGGTTTAAATAACCCAATTAAAAGGCAGAAATCAGATTAGATTAAACAAATTCAAGACCCAAAAGCATATGCTGCCTACAAAAAATGTACTTCAAAGACAAAAAGACACAAATAGGTTGAAAGTAAAGGAGTGGGAAAAGATATACTATGATAACACTAACAAAAAGAGGGCTACAGTGGGTATATTACTACAGACAATGCAGATTCAGACAAACAATATTACCATGAATAAAGATGGTTATTTCTTAATAATTAAGGGGATAATTCATCAAGCTATAATACTAAATATTTAGTACCTAATAACAATGCTGCACAAAGTAAGGAGCAAATACTGACAACTGCAAGAATTAGACAAATCTGTAATTATACTAGAAGCTTAAACACCTCTCAATAATAGAACAAGTAGACAGACATTTAGTAATGATGAAGACTTGAACAACATTATCAAACACTTCGATCACACTGACATTTATAAAACATTGTAGCTAACATGAGCAGAACATACATTCTTTGCAAATGCACAGAGAACATTTGCCAAGATAGACCATATTCTGGGCTATAAGTCTCAAAAAATTTAAAGGCATTCAAGCCATGCAATGTATATTCTCTGTCCACAACAGAATTAGAAATTAATAACATATCTTGAAAATTCTCCAATATTTGAAAGCTACATAGCAAACTTCTAAACACATGGATCAAAGAATAAATCAAAATTGAATTTAGAAGCATTTTAAATAAAAATGAAAATATAACATTTAATTTGTGGAGTGCTGCTAAAGCAATACTTATGGAAAAAATTAATATCACTAAATACCAATGTCAGAAAGAAGCCTCAAATCAATGACCTCAGCTTCCATCTAAAGACACTAGAAAGATGACAAAATTTTACTGAAATAAGCAGAAATGGGATTACATAGATGAGTGGAGATCAGTGAAGTAAAAAACAAAGACAACAAAAACAAGTGAGAAAATGAAAGCTAGTTACTTGACATGATCAATAAAACTGATAACTCTCTAGGCAGATTGATCAGCAATAAAAGAGAATAGAAACAAATTACCAATATCAGAAATGAGATGATATCCCTACAGATCTTATAGATATTAAAAGGATAATAAGGAAATATTATGAACAATTTTAAGCTAATAAACATGACAACTGACACAGAATGAACGAATTTCTTGGAAAATACAAGCTACCAAACAATCTTTTCCACAAAGAAAATTCCAGGCCTAGATAGCTTTGCTAGGGAATTCTACCAAATATTTATAGAAGAAATAATTCCAATTCTATACAAATTCTTCAAGAAAATCAAAAAAGGAGGCAATATTTTCTAACTCATTCTTTTGAGTTCAGCATTGTTCTGATACTGAAACCAGACAAAAACACTAAAAGGAAAGAAAACTACAGGCCAATATCACTCTTGAACATACAAGAAAATATTCTAAACAAAATTTCAATAAATCAAATCCAATTATATATACAAGACATAATCCTTCATTGAGAAGTAGGGTTTATTATAGGAATGCAAGTCTGGTTTAACACTGAAAAATCAATTGATGTAACTAAACATTAACAACCTAAAAAGAAAAACAATATGATCTCTCAATAGATATAAAAAAATCATTTGACAAAATTAACATTATTTTCTGATAAAAACTCGCAGCAAACTAGGAATAGAAGGGCATGTCCTCAACCTGATAAAGGGCATTTACAAAAGACTATAGTTAATATCATATTAATGTCTTTAATAGTAAAAGACTGAATGTTTTCTTCCTAAACTTAGGAGCAAAGCATGAAGCTGTGGGCAAGCAGCTCAGAAGGTTGGAGCATCATCCCCATATGCCAACGCTGCAGGTCTGACCCCTGGTCAGGGCACAAAGAATCAACCAACGAATGCCTGAGTGCAGCAACATATCGATGTTTCTCTCTCTCTAAAATCAATAAATAAAAATTAAAAATAGAATAGTAGCAAGGCACAGAGATTAGTTCTTAGAAACTCTGTTCAGCATAGCCCTTGGTTCAAGGCAGTATAACAAAGCAAGAAAAAGAAATGAAAATTATTCATATTTAAAGAAAGAATTAAGACTATTTTTAATGATACACACCATGATGTAGAAAATCTGATAGCTTCTACAAAAAGCTTTGACAATTAACATGTGATTTTGGCAAGTTTTCCAGATACCATATCAATATATAAAAGTCAATTGTATTTCCATATAGTAGCAGTAAATAAAACAATACCATTTATAAAAATGAAGTGAAAGATCTGTCCACTGAAGACTATAAAACATTGCTGAGAAGAGTTAAAAACCTAAATAAATGAAGAGAGATAATCAATTCATGGGTTGAAAGACTTAAATTAGTTTTATTAAGATGATGATTCTTCCCAAATGATCTGTAGATGCAACACAATCCCAGTCCAAATTCTAGCAGGCTTTTTGGTAGACATTTATACAGTGGTTCTAAAATTCATAAAATAAGATGCAAAGAACACAGAATTATCCAAAGTGACTTTGAAAAAGAACAAAGTTGGAAGACTACCTGATTCAAAGAATTATTATAAAGCTAAAGTAATCAAGGTAGTAAAAGAAACTTGGACTCCAGGCCTGGTTCTAATATGAGCAGACAGTAAGATGAATAAATGAATGCAAGATTAACTACTCTGCACGTGTATGACTGTTCTTTAAAACCTAAAGATGTAACTATTTTCTAAATTAGGTATTTCCATAGAAAAATATAGTGCCTAAGGGGAGGAAGTAATTACTGTAATTTCTTGGATGAAATATCCTTGTGAAAGCATTACCTGAACTAGATATGTAACTGAAGGATTAACTACCTCTATATTATTATTGCATTTTAATGGCCCAGGGAAACACTATTATTTTTAGATATTACAGATTAAAAAAAATTCTCCAACACCTAATTTTTTAAAAAGATTTCAAAAGTTTTAATACTAATGGAGCAGACAAATTCATCTTAAAAATACCAACATTGGCTCAGGAAGTAATTTTACTTACAAAAACGAACTGGGATTGAAATTCTTCAACACACGGGGAAGCACCAACAAGAGGGCGGTTGTGGTTTGTGACTGGAAGGGTCTTGAGGGTGAAGTTTTTTCTACAGTGAAGTTTTTCTCTTTTCTCCTGTTGAGAATTGTTAACAACAATTATGGTAGATACTCTGTCCTTTCAAAGTTTTTATTCCTTCCTAACTATGGTAAAATTAATACATTTCTTTTCATGGAACTGCTGTTAAGTCAGCAAATGTTAAATTCCAATGAAATTATTTTAAAGAAACTTTCCCCAAATTACTCCAAAGTTCATCTAGAAACACAAATTTTCCTAAAAAAGAAGAGTGACAATGAGGGAAGTTATGTCCTATAGCAGCAATTTACATACACATCCCTGGGACCCAGAGATCACACATCCAACAGAAGTGTGCATATACTCTCCAAAAAAGTGCACGTAAGTGCATCAAAAGACATAGACTAAGATGTTTGTAGTTGAATGGGGAAATTATTATTTATAAAATGGAGTATTATAAAATCAAAAGACATAGACTAAGATGTTTGTAGTTGAATGGGGAAATTATAATTTATTTATAAAATGGAGTATTATAAAATGGAGTATTATAGTGCAAAAAAAATAAGTGGACTACTATCACACGCTGCAATGGGGACGAATCACACAAAGTGTTGAGCTAAAGGAGCCAGAGTACACACTGTCGGACTCCATTACATCACTGACAGTGACAGCAGCTACCCCGTGGGTGTAGGGTTGGGAAAGAACGTGAGGGAGGCTTCCGGGCACTCGTTGTGTTCTATAGCTTGGTCTGAGGGCAGTTACATGAGTGTTCACTTTGTGAAAGCTCACTGATACGTATATGTGTGTGTGTATATATATATATACTTAAGATGTGTGCACTTTACCGTGTATGTTATACTTAAATGTAAAATTTAGGTAAAAAATTGATGTTCTATATAAGTATTCTCTTAAAAATGTGATCCACAGATCTGCAACACAATCATGTGGGGTGCTTGCTGTACAGTGCAGATACCTAGACTCTAACACAAATTTATTGAATCAAATTCTGTGAAAGAGAGGCAAAGGATTCTGCATTTAAACAAACTTCTGGATAAGTCTAGTGTAGGCTAACTGTTGAAAGCCACTGTTGTGAAAAAATACAGATGAGAGCAAATGTAGGTTTATAGTTGTTAGTATGTGAAACAGTTTATTCTTGTGTTATTTTCCACAGGAACAACTGTATAGTTGCTTTTGCCCCAGTCCGTATTAACATCATGGAAAATAGTAGTTAGGAGTGCACTCTGGAGCCAAAATACCTGGGTTCAGTTCCAGCCTCTGCCTTTTTAATAGCCATGTGACCTATCCCAGTTCTTTGGTCCTTAGTTTCCCCAAACGGTAAAATGAGAATAATAATATTATTTATCTCATATGACTGTTGTTAGGACCAAATGAATGAATAATACACGTAAAGTGCTTAGAATGATGCCTGGCACACAATAAGTAATTTCTTTTTAGAAAAAGAAACAGAAGCGAATAAAAGAGGATATACACAAACACAGATGTACAAATGACTGAAAACATATCCACCAGAGTGTTAACAGTATTATTTCTACATTATGTGATTAGGAAATAGTTTTTGAAAGTTAGTAACTTAGGCTTTATTTGAATTATTACGCCCACATTACTTAAGGTCCTCTTAACATTACAGATAGTTGACAACTTACTATACAGAAAAAACCTTTAGAGAAAATTGCACAAGACACTGCATATTTATTAGCAGGAAAGAAAGTGAGGCAGTCTCCCTTCGATAACTCAGGTGCCACAATGGGAACGACTGCAGAGAGCGGCCAAGACCGCATGGGCACAGCTCACGGTTGTGAACTACTCCCCTTGTTTCCCTCAGCCAGAAGGACATGCCTTTCCCTGCTATTGTAAAGAAACTTTCCACATTGGAATCAGGCAGTTTAGTTTTCAGAAGCAAATACACTTCCAGGTATGTGAAGTCAAGAAAGGTATTAAGGAGGCAGCCAGACCATGGCACTAATATAACTGAGAAAAAACAGAACTCAACTAGAGTTTACTTACCCACTTCTGTTATTTTCTTTTTCTGACCTCTTAGCTCCTTACGTTCTCCTGTCCTTATCACATTTTGGTTTTCTTTCTTTCAGTCCTACCTAGGCTTTAAGTCTGAATGTATGTGGCTCTAAAAGTATACTTTGGTCCTGATCAAGGCTCTGCTCTTGTGTGAGGAGGGCTGTCCACCCTCTGATGTTCCTCTGTTTCAAATAAAAAATCTTGAGTTATGCTAACTCCTAGGGTCCACTTCACCAAACCTTAGTAAAGTACAAATATTTCAGATAAAATATTACTGGTAAGATACTCCTACTACATGTTACAAAGTGCGAAGCAATAGTTTACATATTTAAAAACTTAAGAATTTCAAAGCAAGTATGGGGAAGCTTCTTCAATAGTACCATAAAGAGTGAGTCATGATGGTAAGCGGCATCTCATAAACAAACCTGAAAGTGAGATGGGGAATCAAAGATAGAAGGTATGACTCCAGGTTTCAGTTTAATATTTGGAGCACTTCTGTCAAAATCTGTCTTCTTAAAGTGCCTTGAACATAGCACATCTCCTTTTTTAGGCTCCCAAATGCCTGCAGCATTTACATCAAGTCTTTTCATTGCTAATACCCATTTTCTTTTGACATTTTCATCTGTGGGGAATCTAGAAAAAAATATAAAAAGTATTTTAAAATGAAATACTATTGATATTATTTTTGAATTAAGGCTGTGACTAAATCAATTCCTTAACTAGTTTATTACTCTTGGGAAATATTACGGAAACCATCAAGATTCATTCTTTCAGTTTTAATAGATTTTTCTACCAATCATACTGTAGATTGATTAATGACCACCATGTAAATTTTTCTCATGTTATAAAAAAGTTTCAAAGGATATTTAATACTTTATAGTAATATCCTGTAGTAATATAGTAATAAAGACAACTGAAGGTTCATCTTTATCCACAGATGATAAAGAACATCACTTGGGCCTTTTCCTATCTGAAGTGATATCCAGAATTTATCCCGGAAAAGAGCCCCTGGTACTTTTAGTGTCAGCATCGCAAAGTTGCTCAGTAGAGCACTTAGTACACAGCTTAGTCTGTAAGAGCTTAGTGAATGAATGCAGGGAGCACCTGCATTTTGGCCTTCCTGAGATCAGAACTATTTTGAGGTCTAGAGGCCAAAAACCTTATACCTTTTCTAGTTTTCTAAGCTGGTTCAAATCCTTTCCAGAATAAGGTAGAGGACACATACTCACTTTTGATTTCCCCATACCAAGCAGAGTACTTAACTAGATCTTTCTCTAGCACATAGCACAGTGCCTGGCACAAAAGCAGCAAAATAAATCTTTAGCAAATGAATAATTATTAAATTTTATTGCTCCTTCCTTCCTATATTGTCAGAAGAGTGGCTAAAATGCTACATTAGAGTAATCTTGATTTATGTGCAATACAGCCAGAGAATTATTGGTCTGAACTTGTAATTTATATTTTCTCTCTACAGCCTAAACTTTATGTTCTAAACTCAAAGGACAGAATATATTTGGGCAAAGATCCTTCATGCAAATTAGAAACTACATGTAAACAACACTGCATTTCTTTGTAGGTATGTTGAAGTGCAAGGTAATGCTAGCAAACGTGACTTGGATGATATTTTTGTTAACCAGTCAGATACCTTGGTAGGTATTTTAAACCTTTAAATTATAAAAATGTAAGGGTATCACTGTCACTTCAAATTTAACTAAAAAAGTTATGTAAAAAGAACTTGGGAACTAAAGTTCAAAACTGAAATTTTTAGTAAAACTGCTTTTTGCTTTTTAAAGTACTTGGCTTAAGTTCAGCAAAATCTTACACGTGAAATGTCAGTCCTTTTAATTTGGAATTTGGCAAACAGCGAGAAGCACATCCAATCGCCGAGCAACATTTCACCATGATTTTAGCAACTCATAACAGAACTGAAAGAAAATTAAAGTTCAGAGTTAGTAACTTCAAAGCTAAGGGGAACATATTTACCTTTCTCAGTACATTTTAGGTAAAGTGAAATCATGCTAGAAAGCCAAAGGCAAAAGTTTTCTTCCCACACCCAGCTTTGCTCATAAAAATTTCCAGGGGCTTGGCTCTTTAATAAGGCAAGTCATATTTAGCTATGCACGTGCTCAAGCATATGATTTCAATTCCACGGGCTTATTTGTACAATTCCTTTCCACTGCTTCTTTCCACGTTCCCTCTCCACGGGCTTTGGCACACTCAACTCCTCCTGGCATTCTAACCCACACTCAACTTTCAGCCCGTGTTGCTTTCCCGGGGAAACTTTCCTTGACTCCTAGATTAAATCAGATCCCCTCTGGCATTAGCTCTCGTAGATCACACACTTCATTCTAGCTCTTCTCTAAGTTGTAATCTTACATTTATTTCAGATATTCTCTGAGGTCTTTCTCCCCCACCAGTCTGTAAATTCCCTGACAGCACGGTGGGGCGTGTTCTTCCTCACTGTTTGACCCCACGACCTAGCTGGTGACTGGCACACAGTAAATGTTAATACATATTTTGAAGGAATGAAGAGCAAGTACAGGGGCAGGGGAGGACAAAGGGAAGAACGCAGCCCCAGGCACGAGTGAGTGCGGGGTCGCCCAGCAGAAGTAGTGCGCGCCCGGGCACCCACTTGTATCCCAGAGGCGGGCCGAGCCCCGCCCCTTTCTCGAGCTCCCCGCTCCCGCAGGGAAAGAGGGAGGGGCCGCCCTGTCAATAGTGCGGCCGCGGCCGGAGAGGGGCCCTTCCCCGGAGGTCGCCGGACGTCGCCGGGCATCTCCGTACTGCTGCTGTCCTTCTCGCCCCAACCACGCCCAGAGTTCGGGCGGGAAGCCATGGGGTGGGGAAAGAAGAGGCAACCTAAGAATTATTACCGTTAGCAGCGAAGGCAAAGACTAACATCGACGACAGAGATTGCGTCTTCCTTCGCTTCCGTCCCGTCGACCGGAAATCCGATTGCCCCGGGTCACGTGCTCAGTCGCCATACTGGCTCTGGTGGCAGCTGTCTCCGGGAGGGGGTGTGCTAGGGCGGCACTGCTTCTCTGTGCGTAGTTTTCATCCTAGGAGAAGGGTCCTTGGAGTGTAAGGGGAGGTAGAGGAGATGGCGGCCTTGGTGCGGGAAGATGGCGCCCGAGGCCCAGAGAAAGGGCGGCGGGGCTGCGAGCATTATGACAGAGGATGTCTCCTGAAGGTGACGACTTCATTGGGCTCTTCCTCTACGAGCTTCCGCCGGGCCGGGCTGGGGGCGGGGTGGGCGAAGGGGTTAGGTTTGGGCTTAATTTGAGGTTAGGCTGTTTGTCAGGCTACGTTCTCCACTTCGAACTGCGTTCCTACTGCAGAGAACGTTCTTGGCAAGGCGTCCACAGGCTCTGCCTTACCTCATGTTTTGTAGTTTGCAAGCGCAGCCCTTCTTGCTTAGTAGAGCCTGGGTTGCACAATGATAATTTTATGAGTGGGTTGATTTATCTAGTTTTTTGCTGCTGAAAGACTGAGGCAGCCTTGGGCCTGTGCTTTCTTTTCCCCAGGATCCCTTTCAGGGCTGTGATGAAATAATGGAAAAGGCATAAGCAAGTAGAGACTCGGCCTAGGATTTCAGCACCTGTAGTAGATAAGTTTTACGGCTTGCCAGCTTCATTTTAGAGTCAGCGAGTGTGCTCAAACCTGCCCAGGAGAAAATGTATGTGTGAAATAGTAAGACAGTCATGTAACTGCCAGCAAGTAGGAAATTATAGAAAGGGTAGTGCCTGGTATGCATATGTTATTTTTGCTGCTTACTTTGAGAAAATTTCCTAGTCAGTCTAGAATTTTTAAAATTGGCACCCATCCAATTAAAGTTTCCTGATTTTTCGTGCAAGAAACAGTTTAAAATTTTTGTTTAGAAAGCTTGAGATTCGGAGTCCCACAGCCATACACTGAAATCTTAGCACTGTTTCATAGTAACGCAGTGATTTTGAGCAGACTACCCTTTAAGTGCCCCATATGTAAAATGCGAGTAATAGAAGTTCCTGTTTCATTAGAACTATGAGGCCTTTAGTAAAGGACAGTCTAAAGCCTTTTTGCAGGCCATGGTTTGATGAATATTCCTCTACTGCACTAAATGAGCTCTTTGAAAGTTGGTCATTCACCAAATGTTGTGTAAGGAATTGAGTACTATCCTTATGATTTCATTTCCACTGAGTTGTTCTGCTACTCTTTCAAGCTTGAGATCTAAAACTGAATTCAACATCTTGGTCTTCTCTCCAAACCCCAAGAAACTGCAGATATTGTATCTGTATTTCATAATACTAAGATACTGGGCTCTGAGTTATCAAATGCTTTTTTGTCTTTCCCCTCTGTCTTCCTTAAACACCAGAGGCCAAGTGAAGAGTTTTTAGGAAGAAGTAATCAACTAAATCAAGGGATGCTGTTTGAGTAAGATAAGAAGTAAAAATTGACCTTTAGGTCGATCAAGGAGGAGGTAACTGTGATCCTGTGGAGATACTGGGATAAGCCTTAGAGGTGTGGATTATTCAAGAGAGAATGGGAGTAGTGGAACTGGTAGCAATCTTTATAGACAACTCTTGGAGTGTTCTTGTAAAAGAACAAAAATATGAAACTGGTTGCTGGGAGATGTGGGTTTATGGGATTTTTTCCCCCTTTAAGATGGGAGTTACTGCAGCAAGTTGGTATATTCTTGGAAATGACCCAATAAAGTGAGAATTATTTTATAATGCAGGAGGGAGGGGGGAAACTGTAGTAGCACTGTCCTTCAGTATCCAAAGAGAATATGGAATCCAGTGCACAAGAGCAGGAGTTAGCCTTAAATAATAGCATGGACTGTTGGTTCTGTAACAGAGGGGAAGACAGAGTATGAGGTGTATTTGTAAGCAGGTTGATAGAATCTGTGGGAGGATAGCCCATTATTTCTACTGTTTTCATAGTGAAATAAGCAAGGTCATTCATCAGCAGATTGTAAAGAGGGAGGAAGAGGTGTTTGAGGCGTAGAGACAGGTCCTAGCCTCTGGAAGGAGAAGGGGAACTGGGGAAACGTGGTAGTAAGAGCTCACTGTTTTTCTTAGTGGTTATGACTTTAAAGTGAGACAAGCCAGTGTCGGAGTGCTTGTTCTTTAGCTATATTCAGCTGTTCATACATAGGTTAAGTAGGAGAGACTTGGATTTAACCAGTTGAGATTCTGGGTAGGTGAGTATGTAGAGGAAGAGAGAAGGTACTAGGGTGTGTGCAAAGGAAGGACTGGAGTGAGTTAGAAAGAGATGTTTAGAGAAGTCCATGCTTGAAATGAAGTTACAAATAGTATTCAGTTGTTGTTCTAGAGCAGTGTTCTGGAAGTGTGCAATGGACCCCTGGTGATTCCTGAGGCCCTTTCTGGGGATCCTCAAAGTCAAAACTACTTTCTGATAATGATACTAAGGCATTATTTGTTTTTGGTTTTCTTTTTTCAGTATGTGCAAAAATAATGATCAAAGCTTCCGGCACCGTAGCAGGAAGCAAGGCGGCGGCACTAGAACGGTGCTACACCTACAGCTAAATAAGATAAAAT
This sequence comes from Tonatia bakeri, assembly GCA_004024845.1. NCBI lineage: Eukaryota > Metazoa > Chordata > Mammalia > Chiroptera > Phyllostomidae > Tonatia > Tonatia bakeri. The sequence continues at coordinate 167,708 of PVIA01002440.1, read as the reverse complement.
AAGCCAGGGTCGCTTAAGAATGTCATTGATAAAGTTACAGCAGTAGAATTACTGATTCTGTAAAATCTTGTCCCTTGAATACATCTTTTCATATGTTTGAGGAAATGGGATGTTTTCATCAACCACTTCTGCAAACTGAAATTAGGTAGTTTGGTGTGAGAAAAAGCTGTTGTGCATTTGAATTATGAATGAACTATTTGCATTTTTCATAGTACAGCATATTTTTACTTGAACTATGGTTATTGAAGCTTGAGTATTTGGAGGACATTTTCTCAAAAAGAGAAGTGAGACTGTCATTACAAGGTAAACAACCAACAGTAATAAAATTTGAGTTTTCATGTACAAAGTAGGATTTTATCTACTTTAGCTGAGGCTCCTGTGAGCTTGAATACTTCCCAATACTAAAAAATTTTCTGATAAAGTAGGTAGTGATATTAACAAATGTGATTTTTTGATATTGCATGTCAAATATGTTAACGTAAGAAAGATCTGCATAATTTGGCGAACTGATACTTTCCAAATGGTCAATACATGAGCAAAAGATACATTCAAAGTTCAAGATAGGTCAGTGAGTTTTAATGTAATGGGGAAAAGTTTACTGATGTGATGTCAGAGTCTGTGTCGCAGCCAACCATTTGTAAGAGCGGTTGAGTTTTGGCGTAGAATCAGAGAAGACTATTAAGTATATATTTGTGTGTGTCCAAAATTTCTTCGTGTACTTCAACCAGAACTCATTGAATATAGAAGCAGAACTGAGAATCCAGCTAATTTGGGGGGAAATATAACTTATTTTTCATTAAAATGTTATTTATATTAAGATGTAGTAGATTTGTTACTATTATTTTAAAAAGTAATAAGTATTTTTAAAACCTGTCAGTTTAACTTTATAATACAGCATCAATAGATATAATTCACATGAAAGCTCTGTGGGATACTCAATTTTTAAGAGTGTAAAAGGGTCCTAAGACCAAAATTTTGGAGAACCACTGTTACAGAGTGTGACTGGGCATATGTGGCTGAGCAGATTGGAGGACAAGGCCATTGGAAGTGAGAAAGTCAAGGAATTGAAAGTTCATGGCATTGGAAGGATTATCATTGTGGATGTGCAAATCACTAAGATTTAGGACAAGAGAGTGTTGGAGAGAAAGGCAGCCAGTTGAGTGTTAAAGTCTTCAAGGAGTGAACTGTATTATGCTAAGTTATGGCATAGGAAGTCTTCAGAAATGAGTGGAGCTTTTATAAAAGGTCACAGTGTACTGGGAAGTATTGGGTTAGTCTAGTAGCCTGGAAATGTCTTAATGTACTAGTTAGGGTCAGGCAACATTGCTATAACAAAAAGTCTCAACAGTAAGGTGGGTTAAAGAATAATGAGTTTATTTCTTTCCATTTACAATTCCAAGGTGAGTGATCACTCCAGGAACAGTTTTTTCCATTGTATTATTTTGCCATGTTTTAGGGCATATAGTCATCAGCTGAGTTACTCCATGTCCAGATTTCATCTTATGGAAAGGGAAAAGGGAGCGTGAAGGAGGAGTCATGCCTAGTTTCTTAATATTCAGACCCAGGGGTGGCACAGATGTCTTCTGCTCATATCCTGTTGGTAAGAACTTAGTCCTTTGGCCACAACTAGTAGCAAGGAAGGTGGGGAACGGTAGTACAGCTGGGTAGTCATGTGCCCAGGAGGAAGGAGGGAACAAATTTTGGATAACTCACAGTCTTTGCCACTCTCAAAAACAAGGACTATTTGTCACATACATTGCATCCTCTAAAACATCAGGCATATAGTTGATTAATAAACATAAGTAAACTAAAATAGAATCTTTACAATATTTAATGTTTAGGTACTGAAGTAAGTAAATGAATTTATCTGGAACTGTCTGTAAGAAGTTGGTGGCTTGCCCTGTGGGCTAAGAATGTGTTCAAGGTGTTGCAGGCTTACTTTTTTCAGCCTAGGGATTTCCCAGGTTGTGTTCACCTTCGTACAGACATACAGGTGTTGAAGAGAATAGTTAAAATATACCAAGAAATAGTGAAATGTTATGCTTAGGGTCAGCTTACCCAACATATCCATTCGTTGCAATCTTCGATCTTGTGCGAGGAGGAGGAGGAGGAAGATTTCATTTTGCATTGCCAACTTGTCTTCTCCTGCTTCTTTTAACTCTCTCCCCCTGGTCATTAGGCACCTTGCTGTGACAAGTTGTATACCTGCCGGTTGTGTCATGATAACAAAGAAGACCATCAGCTGGATCGCTTTAAAGTAAAGGAAGTGCAGTGCATAAACTGTGAAAAAATTCAACATGTAAGATTTTACCACATTTCTATTTTCTTTATTTTTAAAAAATTTTTACTGAAGTGGTTTAAAAATTCAATTAAGTATTGCCAAGTAAGAAAACTCTCAAAGTAGGCAATACCTTTGATTTAAAAGGTTTAAAAACTTGTTTAAATAAAACTGCATGCACTATAACATAAATTTTGGATATTCAAATAGTAATTCAAAATGTTTTCGTAAATTTATCCCAATTTTTAATTATATGTACCTTTTTTTTTAGGCCCAACAGACTTGTGAAGAATGTAGCACATTGTTTGGAGAATATTACTGCAGTATATGCCATCTGTTTGACAAAGACAAGAAGCAGTACCACTGTGAAAACTGTGGAATTTGTAGGTACTGTATGTAGAATGTTCCTTTCTAATTCTAATGTATCTGGACAGTAATAGTTTTTAAAAATCAACTTCATTGGAATATAATTTACATCTAGTAAAATACATGCATTTTAAGTGTCCAGTTCAGTAAATTTTGACTAATATCTATATGTTACTAGCAGCACAGTCAAGATAAAAAAAATTTCCATTCTAAAAAGTTTCTTCATGGTTTTTTGTAATAATCATTTAATTAATCCACCAACTATTGTGCGGCTATTTAACATTTTAACAGGGATATAAAATATGCTTGTATATGAAGGGTTTTGCAGGCAACTGAGGTAGAAAATCAGGGAGAATTTTTAGTTTTTGAAAAGATTATCAAAAGTTTTGATAAAAATCAGAAAATACAGAAAAGTGGAAGGAAAAAGAGCTTATACTCCAACCACTCATCGACAAGCTACTATTGACATGTTGGTGTGTAGGAATTTTTTTCTTTCTAAAAAATCCTGAATTATACAAAAGCATATCTGCAATGTATATATGTTTTGAAGTATAGTAATAAACAAAACCACTCAGTTTAAGAAATAGGATGTTACTAATGTTGTTGATACTTCTAGTGTTCTTTGTCAACCCTTTCTCTATATTCCCACTGGAGATAATGACTGTTTTGAATATTTTAAATCACTTTCTTGGCTTTTGTTTTATAGTTTGTTTTTAAGGAAGGATAACAAACATATTGAAAGATGCAAAAATCATAAACAGCATTATGAGTTTGATTATGAACACTTTTAACCACCACCCCCATTAAAAAAAAATAGAATATTCATAATACTTTAGTAGACTTCTTTTCTCCCTAAGCCATTACTTCCCCAAGGTAACCACTCTCCTCTGACTTTTTGTACATGTTCTTTTGTGTTTTATTTTATATATTTTAAGGGATTATTACTGGGTGCTTACATAGACTTGCTATATTTTTGTTTATGATTGACCTATTTATTATTATGTGTCTGGTTTTATCTTTAGTAATGTTTCCTACCTTAAGATCCAGTGTATCTATATCAGCTTTCTTTTGATTAGTTTTTGCTTGTATATGCTTTTTCATTCTTTATTTTCAAACATTTTGTATATTTACATTTAAGCTGTATATCTTGTAAGCAGAATATAATAGAGTTTTTATTGAGTTCGATAAAGACTGATTTTTTAAAATTTTTTTCTAAAGATTTTATTTATTTATTTTCAGAGAGGGAAGGGAGGGAGAAAGAGAGAGAGAGAGAAACATCAGTGTGCAGTTGTTGGGGGCTGTGGCCTGCAACCCAGGCATGTGCCCTGACTGGGAATCGAACCTGCGATGCCTTGGTTCGCAGCCCGTGCTCAATCCAAAGACTGATTTTTAAATTAAACTATTTAGTCCATTTATAATATAATTATACTTAGTTGACAATTTTAGTGTTTTATGTTGCCAAAGTATCTGCATATTTGTCTTTTTTTTCTCTCCTTTGTTACCTTCTTTTGGGTTAATAAGCCTTTTCTATTTTATTTTTATTCCCTATAAACTTATTAGTTGCACATTCTTTCCTTAATCTCAGTGTCTAATTTTAAAAATTATAATATACATCCTTGGCTTACTCATGTAATACCTTTATCATTTCCTGGACATTGCAAGAATCTTAAACACTAAGAGGATTTATGTGCTATTGTTGTCATGTACTTTAATCTATGTATATTTTAAACTCTGTAAGACATTGTTTTGAACAGTCAGTACGCTTATATTAATCTGTGTATTTACAATTTCAATTGTTTTTTATCCTTTCTGCATCTTTTTTTTTTGCTCTTTTAAATAATTTTTTACTTTTTAATTACAGTTGACATACAATATTATATTAGTTTCAGGTGTACACCCAAGTGATTGGACATTATGTAACTTACTAAGTGATCATCCCTATAGATCTAGTACCCATCTGACACTGCACATAGTTATTAGAATATTGGCGGTATTTTCTGTGCTGTACTTTATATCTCCATGACTGTTCTGTAATGACCAATTCATACTCTTTAACCCCATCACCTTTTTCACCCATGCCCCCAGCCCTCCTCCTACTGGTGACTGAAAAATGTTCTCTATATCTATGAGTTTGTTTCTGTTCTGCTTTATTTATTTTGTTTTTTTAGATACATTTGTTGATAGATATCTATTTATTGCCATCTGATATTTTTTATCTTTGTTTTCTTCTTCTTAAAGATACTCCTCCACATTTCATGTAATACTGGTTTTATGATGATGAACTCCTTCAGCTTTTCCTTGTCTGGGAAATTCTTTATATGTCCTTGGATTCTAAATGATAGCTTTGCTGAGTAATCTTGGTTGTAGGTCACTTCGAATATTTCTTGCCAATCTCTTCTGGCCTGCAAAGTTTCTGTTGAGGAATCACCCGACTTACGGGAGCTCCTCCGTGGGTAACTTAACTGCCTTTCTCTTGCTGCTTTTAAGATTCTCCTTGTCTTTAACCTTTTGCATTTTAATTACAGTGTGTCTTAGTGAGGCTCTCTTTGGGTTCATCTTGTTTCTTGTTTGGGACTCTGTGTTTCCAGGACCTGTTTCCTTCACTAAGTTAGGAAAATTTTCTGTCATTTTTTTTAATTTTATTTTTTATTGATGTTTATATATAGCTGTCTCCATTTTCCCATCACCACTTTCCCCCTGTCATTATGCTTTTAAATAGGTTTTCAATTTCTTGCTCTCTCTTCTTTTTCAGCACCCCCATGATGTGAATTTTGGTGTTGTCTCAGAGGTTCCTTACACTATCTATCTTCCTTTTTTGAATTCTTTTATCTTTTTGCTTTTTCCAAAAACATTTGCTTATTTATTTATGTATTTATTTATTTATTTATTTATTTATTTATTTATTTATTTATAGAGAGGGGGAAGGGAGGGAGAAAGAGGAGAGAAACATCAATGTGTAGTTGCCTCTTAAGCGCCCCCAGCTGGGACCTGGCCTGCAGCCCAGGCATGTGCCCTGACGGATTGGAACTGGCAACCCTTTGGTTTACAGGCTGGCACGCAATCCACTGAGCCACACCAGCCAGGGCTCTATTTGCTTTTCTGATTGGGTATTTTTTTGCTTCCTTATATTCCATATTGCTGATTTGATTCTTGACTTCATCTAGTTTACTGTTGTTTCCTGTAAATTATTCTTCAGTTTAATTAGTGTATCCTTCATTTCTGACTGGTCCTTTTTAATGCTGTTGAAGTTCTCACTAAATTCAGTGAGCATACTTATAACCAGTATTTTGAAACTTACATCTAGTAGTAGAGTGCTTGTCTCCTTTTTGTTTACTACTTTTTCTGGAGTTCTGTTCTGTTCTTTCATTTGGGACATGTTTCTTTGTCTCCTCATTTTCATAGCCTCCCTGTGTCTATTTCTGTGTATTAGGTGGAACTGCCACATCTCTCAGACTGGATAGAGTGGCCTATTGTAGGTTAGTGGCACTGCCTCCCCAATCACCCAAGCTGGGCATTTGAGGTATGGCCCTCGTAGGAGCTGTGTATACCCTCCTCTTGTAGTTGAGTGTTGATTGCTGTTGGCATGTCACTGGAAGGGACAATCAACTGCAAGTACTGGCTACAACCACTGGCAACCATGGAGGATCACTTGTGCAGGGGCCTACCCCGTAGAGCAGGACTTATTTCAGCAGGGCTTTGGTGCCCTCTGAGTCTGCCGCTTGAGTGTATCATTGTGGAGGTGGCGGGGTGGTGTTTTGCAGTGTTCTGAAGCTGTCCACCAGGTGCTCTGGTTCTGGGATATCCTGGGAGATACAAACCAAGTCAACTGTTGCCTGTGTTCTGCCCGGGTCCACCTGACTTGGGCTACAGTGGTCTGTAGCCACCTGCCACTTGTGCTGGGTTTGTAGGTACCCAGGAGAAGCCAGGCTGTGAAACATGGCTGGCTGCTGCTAGTGCCTGGCCTGGGGCCCGTTATCAAGAGGTATAGGGCATGCTGAAGCCAGATGCTGCTTGTTTGATAGATTTTAGGAAAGCCTGAAGTGGGAGCCCAGATAGGCCATTCACATGAAAAAGCCATTGGATATACCTAGGGTGGTAGATGGGCCAACAAGTTTGATGAGGTGGGGTCTCAGGGAATCTCCAGAGCAGGGAAAATAGTAATAGCCTGGTCAATGGAGACTCAGATATGGTACCTGCCTGCCAATACTGTAGAGGGGACACTCATCAAAGGAAAAATGGCCTCAACCAGCATTTTTGTCTGGGAGAAAGATGCTCCCCAGCTCTTGCTCTGATGTCAGACATTTCATATCCTCCCCATATGTCCCTGGTGCCTTGAGAGTTGCTCTCCCAGCCTAGGAGCTCAGGAAGAGTGAGTCACAGTAAGTCTGTGTGGGTCCTTCAAGGAGAGCTACCTAGGACTTTAGAAGCCCTCCTCACTCAGCGTCAATTCCCACTGGTTACGGGGAAGTTATGGGGACTTCTTTTCCCAGAACTGGAATCCTGGGCTGGGTGGCCTGGTGTGGGGCTGGGAACCCTCATTCTTCCGGGGGTACAGGACCTCTGCAGCCAAGATGTCCCTCCTGATTTTTATCTGCCACATGTGGGTGTGGGACCAGGTCGTTCTGGGTCTCTGCCCCTTCTACTAGTATTGATAGGGCTTCTTTAAATCCCTAGTTGTAGGAATTCAGCTTGGTTTCAGGCAGTTTGGAATTCTTGTTGTTCTGTAGTTTAGTTGTAAATTTAATATGGTTGTGGGAAGTTACGAGTATTGTGTTTACCTATACCATTATCTTGACCGAAGTCTCTCTCTTCTTTTTATCTTTGGGATTATTTTCCTTCTGCTTGAAGAATTCTCTTTAGTATTACTTTTAGTGAGGCTTTGCTAGTGACAAATTCTGTTTTTTGTCTATTTGAAAATGCTTTATTTTGCCTTCATTTAAAATTTTTATCTTTGCTGGGTGTAGAATTGTAAGTTGACAGTTTCTTTCAGCACTTCATTCTGGTGCAGTGGTTTCTATTTAAGTCACCTATCAGGATTATTATTGCCTCCTTGAAGGTAATCTGTGTTTTATGCCCCTCTTAATGTTCTTAAGTCATTAATTTTTAGTAGTTTTCTCATGGTGTATTCAGGTATATGAATGATATTTATCTGTCTTGCAGTTTGTAGAATTTCTTGAATCTGTGGCTTGATGTCTTCTGTCAGTTTTGAAATGTTCTTAGCCAGCTACTTATCTTCAGTTGATGTTTCTGCCCCATTCTCTACCTCTCTTGGGACTCTCGGTACAGACCTTTCCACTGTGTCCCATATCCCTGTTATCTTTTTTCTGTGTTACCATTTTTTTTCCCTTCATGCTTAAATTGAGTAGTTTCCATTAATGTTTCTTCTAGGTCTCTGTTCCACGGTGTTTAATCTGCTGTTAAATCTGTTGAGTTTTTCATTTTAGGTTTTTTTTTAATAGAATTTTCTTTTTTAAATCCCCCCTCCTGTAAGTTTCCAGTTCTTAGATGAAATTCTTCATTTTTTTTTTCTTGAACATATTAATTACATATAATTTAAAGGCTGTATCTGATAATTCCAATATCTTGGTTACTTGTGGGTTGGTTCTGTTTTTTACTTTTCTCCATTGATGCTTGATTCTTTGCTTCTACTATTTGGTATGCTTGAGGCTTGTTTTAATTGAACATGGTATGTAAAAAATTGTATAACTTCTAGATACTGTTATTTTGTGAAGACAATTTACTTTTCTGTTGGTAGGCAATTAATATAGAGACAGACCACCTTAATCCAATTAAGGATAGAGATAATTAGAGGCTAAGTTTTTCAAAGTCCTGTTTTATTTTGTTTCCCCTTATACTCAGGCTCCTGGGACACGGTCCCTTAGTGGTCTTGGCTTAAAGCCTGAACCAAAATGGGATGGTCCAGGTTCTTTTTTAGTAAATACTGTGAATTGAAGTCCTTTCTATTGAGTAACCAGATGAGGGTATCATATTTCTTTTTGTCCTTAGAAATATACTATCAATTCATTTTCTTGAGTGAGATCATTCATCTAGATACCATCTGGAAACCATAACCTGATTCATTGCATATGTGCTTATTTTCACCATCATTATTAGAGTCTAAACAGTGGTTTTCAAACAAGGATGATTTTGCACCCTTTTCCCTGTCCAGGGCATATTTAGCAATATCTGGGAACATTTTTGGTTGTTACAGCTGGGTCAGGAGGGGAGATATTCTGCCATTGCCATCTACTTGTTATAGGCCAGAGATACTGCTAAATATCCTACAGTGCACAAGATAGTTTTCCACCAAAAATAATCATCTGGCCCAAATAGTTAATTGTGCCTAGGTGGAGAAACCCCAGTCTAAAATGTTGCTGTCTCTGTGTTAGGATGAACAAATTATCAATGTAGTAAAAACTAAATCTTTGGGACTACCAATCAAGATGGAGGTGTAGGTAAACACGGCTCACCTCCTTCTACAACCACAGCAAAAATTATAACTAAATTACAAAACAGCTATCACCCAGAATTGTCATAAGAATTGAGCTGTGTGGAAGTCTGACAACCAAGGAATTAAGGAAGTAACATTCATTCAGATGGGTAGGAGGGGTGGAGACGTGGAACAGGCAGCCCCACACCCACCTGTGGTGGATAAAAATCAGGAGAAATATCTCACGAGTGAGGTATCCCAGCCCCACACCAGACCACCCAACCCTGGGTTCCAGAGCCAGTAAGATAAGACCCCATAACTTCTGGTAAAAACCGGGGCATCGGAAGAAACTGTAGGATTCTCAGGTGTCTCCTCTTAAAGGGTCCCCAATGGACTTAGGACTTATGTAGACTCATTCCGTTTGGGCTCCAGCACCAGGGCAGCAGCTTGAAGGGCACTAGTGGCATATGGAGAGAAACTGAAGTGTCTGGCATCAGGGGGAGTGCTAGGGGACAGCTTCCTTCCAGACAAAATTCCAGGGGCCAGCAGCAGCTGTTGTTCCTTTTCTGAGCCCTCTCCCACAGAGCCACACAGTGGTGACACTGCATGCATGCCTCCATCAACCTGGTTCACACGGGTTGTCCCACCCAGGCAATTACCTAAGGCTTCACCCCATCCAACTTACGGTGCTGTTTTCTACATTAGGCTATACTACTAAGACAGGGGTTTTAAGTAGGCTATACTACTCAAAACAGCTCTATGTAATACACAAAAACAAACAGAGGGAGGCTGCCAAAATAAGGAGACAAAAAAACACGGCCCAAATGAAAGAACAGATGAAAACTCCAGAAAAAGAACTAAATGAAATAGAGGTTAGCAATCTATTAGATGCAGAGTTCAAAACACTGGTTATTAGGATGCTGAAGGAACTTATTGGGTACTTCAACAGCACAAAAAAAGACTCAGGCAGAAATGAAGGCTACACTAAGGGAAATAAAGAACAATTTACAGGGAATCAACAATGGAGTGGATGAAGCTGGGCATCAAATCAATGATTTGAAACACAAGGAAGAAAAAAAGTTCAATCAGAACAGCAAGAAGAAAAAAGAATTTGAAAATACAGGGATAGGGTAAGAAGCCTCTGGGACAACCTCAGATGCACCAACATTCAAACCATAAGGGCGCCAGAGGAGAAGAGAAAGAAAGAAATTGAAAACTTATGTGAGAAAATAATGAAAGAAAACTTCCCTAATTTGGTGAAGAAAATAGACATATGAGCCCAGGAAGCACAAAGAGTGCCAAACAAGATGGGATACAGAGGACCTCACCAAGACACATGATTAAAATGTCAAAGGTTAAAGAGAAAATCTTAAAAGCAGCAAGAGAAAAGCAGTTAGTTACCTACAGTTGAGTTCCCATAAGACTGTCAACTGATTTCTCAACAGAAACTTTGCAGGCAAGAAGGGACTAGCAAGAAGTATTCAAAGTGATTAAAAGTAAGGACCTACAACTTAGGTTACTCTATCCAGCAAAGCTATCATTCAGAATCGAAGGGCAGATAAAGTGCTTCCCAGTCAAGGTAAAGCTAAAGGAGTTTGTCATCACTAAGCCATTATTGTATGAAATGTTAAAGGGACGTATTTAAGAAAAAGAAGATCAAAACTATGAACATTAAAATGGCAACAAATTCACAACTGTCAATAATTTAATCAGAGAAACACTAAGCAAACTACTAAAACAAAAACAGAATCATAGATATGGAGATCTTTGAAGGATTACCTATAATTTTAGAGTGGGGAGGGGGAGGATGGGGGAGAAGGTGCAGGATTAAGAAGCACAAATTGGTAGGTACAAAATAGGGGGATGTTAAGAACAGTATAGGAAATGGAGTAACCGAAGAACTTATATGCATGACCCATGGACATGAACTAAGGGGGAGAATGCCAAAGGGAGTGAGGATTACTGGGTAGAGAGTGGCAAAGGGGGAAAACTTGGAACAACTGTAATAGCATAATCAATAAAATATATTTAAAAAAAACAAATCTAATCTTTTGGCTTTCACATGTTTTTTTTAGGATTGGTCCAAAGGAAGATTTTTTCCACTGTTTGAAATGTAACTTATGCCTAGCTATGAATCTCCAAGGAAAGCACAAGGTATTAGTTTGCATAATTTTAAAAGTATTAAGAATGTTTTTCAAAACCAGCAGAAATCCTAATATGTTTGGAAGCGTACTAGTTTTCTTTTTTTTTAAAATTTAATCTTTATAATACTTTTTTTCCATTACCATTTAGTTCCCTTATACCCCTTTCCCCCAGCAATCACCATGCTGTTGTCCATGCCCATGAGTCCTTTTTCCTTTTCTGTTCAATCCCTCCATCTCTGCTCTCCCCTCCCAGCTGTCATTCTGCTGTCCATCTATGAGTCTTAATTTTCAATATTACCAAGTACAACTATGTCACTTTTTACTTCTAAGCAGTATTAAGTAGTAGATGTTCTAAATTATATGCCTCAGAATATCTGATCTAGTCCTTTTTTTAGTATGTAAGAATAATTATATCAGTTATTAGTATATTGTTGACAACTTCTAAATTGACTCACAGATTTTTATCACTGGTGCTGGTTTTTAGAATAGCTTTTAAAATGCATAGTACAGGAGAAGCATAGAGCAATGTGACCTGTTAGAACCCAGCATTCCAAGAAAATTCATAAACTATTTTTATATTTTCTTTCATAATTAGACAGATATTTTTAATCTGGATGTAGCAATTATATCATGATCCCAGACCCTTTAAAATTACTTTTCAGTATTTGGGAAAAAAGTAATACACTATTATTTGTAGTCTAATTAAGAGTTTAGAGAATGGAGAAACGAGTGAGGGTTTTTAAGATAGGTAGTAGATAATGACTGACCTAATAGTAAAGTGGTGAGAGAAATGAAGTGAATATGACTGTGTGGGATGTGGTGGCGAGGTATGATGGAAGAAAAAGGGGCTGAGTAAGCATGACTTTCAAGGTTTTTAGCCCTGGCTTGCGGTAGTTATTTAGTAGATTGTGAATTTGTTCTAGGTAAAAGCGTTGAGTTGGTTGTATAGACTTAAGTTTGGGGTGATAGCAGAATATGCTGTGCTGTCTTTCAAAAGTCATGTACACTTTTTTCTCTTATGATATTTTTGTTTTGTTTCTCAGTTATCTTTTATTGTCTGTATTAGTAACTGGCCCCACCATCTACTCTAGTGCTGACTTTAAAAACCTGGGCATCATCCGTGGTTTGGTGCTTTCTCAAACCTCCCCACATCTTCTAATCAGACACTGTCTGGTCAAGTTAAGAACTCAGACCCCAGAGGTATCCTCCTGTTGGAGCTCAAATATAGTTCCATCTCTTACAAGCATGTAATTTTAGAAGTTATTTAGCCTCTCTAGGCCTCAGGTACTCATCTGTAAAATAGGATAATAATTATACCTATTTCAGTGAGAATTGTGAGAATTAATTTAGTATAGGTAATGAACTTAGCATATGGCATATAGTAAAATCTCAATAATATGAACTGTTATTATCAATATTAAGTAATTTAGCTTTGGAGTAAAACATATAAAATAGAAAGGTTCCAAATGTTATCTCTGCAATTTTGATAGGTCTTGATTCACTGAGTTTCCTTATCTGTAAAATGAATATAATGAATAATTAAGATGGATTGAGCAATTTAATTGTTGCAGGTAATATGCCAAGTCTGAATTAGTCGTGAAAGTTAAATTGTTCTTGACTGACATATAGGAAACATGTTACATGTTAATTATCTCTAGTAAATTGATATTGTTTCCTTTATTTGTTAGTGTTTATTATTAATAACATTGTTTTTTTCTGTTATTTACATCTGATTAAACTTTTGGTAACTTGACTTTTTCTTTTAAACAGTGTATTGAAAATGTTTCTCGGCAGAACTGTCCAATATGTTTGGAGGTAAGCTTAGAATATTTGTTTTATAATTTCTTTTTTTAATATATTTTATTGATTATGCTATTACATTTTCCCCATTCACTCCCCTCCACCCTACACACCCCCTCCCACCCACATTCCCCCCCTTTAGTTCATGTCCATGTGTCATAAGTTCTTTAGCTTCTACATTTCCCATACTATTTTTGCCCTCCCCCTGTCTATTTTCTACTTATCATCTGTGCTACTTATTCTCCATGCTTTTTCCCCCTCTCTGCTTCTCCCACTCCCCTGTTGCTAACCCTCCATGTGATCTCTATTTCTGTGATTCTGTTCCTGTTCTAGTTGTTTGCTTAGTTTGCTTTTGTTTTAGGTATGGTTGTTACTAACTGTGAGTTTGATGTCTTTTCTTACTGTTCATATTTTTTATCTTCTTTTTTCTTAGACAAGTCCCTTTAACATTTCATATAATAAGGGTTGGTGATGATGAACTCCTTTAATTTGGCCTTATTTGAGAAGCACTTTATCTGCCCTTCCATTCTAAATGAAAGCTTTACTGGATAGAGCAATCTGGGATGTAGGTCCTCGCCTTTCATGACTTGGAATACTTTGCAGCCCCTTCTTGCCTGCAAGGTCTCTTTTGAGAAATCAGCTGACAGCCTGATGGGAACTCCTTTGTAGGTGACTGTCTCATTATCTCTTACTGCTTCTAGGATTCTCTCCTTCATTTTAATCTTGGCTAATGTAATTATGATGTGCCTTGGTGTGTTCCTCCTTGGGTCCAACTTCTTTGGGATTCTCTGAACTTCCTGGACTTCCTGGAAGTCTGTTTCCTTTGCCAGATGGGGAATTTCTCCTTTATTATTTGTTCAGATAAGTTTTTCACTTGTTGCTCTTCCTCTTCTCCTTCTGGTACCCCTATAATTCGGATGTTGGAAAGTTTAAAGATGTCCTGGAGGTTCCTAAGTGTCTCCTCATTTTTTTGAATTCTTATTTCTTCATTCTTTTCTGATTGTTTTGGTCTTCCTTCTGGTCCACTCCATTGATTTGAGACCCAGCTTTCTTCCCCTCACTATTGGTTCCCTGTGCATTTTTCTTCATTTCACTTAGTGTAGCCTTTATTTTTTCATCTAATTTGTGACCAAATTCAACCAGTTCTGTGAGCTTCCTGATCACCAGTGCTTTGAACTGTGCATCTGATAGTTTGGCTATCTCTTGGTCGCTTGAAAGTATTGGCTCTAGGGCTTTTATTTGTTCTTTCGTTTGAGCCTTTTTTTTGGGGGGGGGTGTGGTCACACCTGTTACGTATGAGGGGCCAGAGCCTTAGGTGTTCACCAGGGTGGGGTAACCCAGTCTCTGGGTTGTGATGCTGTTTGTGGGGGAGGGGTCAGAGAGGGAACAATGGTGCTTGCTCTGCTCTCTCAGATATCAGTCCCCTCTGCTGCTTCCTACCAGTTTGCTTATAGGAACTGTGCTGGTTCCCAGGTGGGTGGGCTTGGGTATGTTCTAGGAGCCTGTGGGTCTCTCCAACAAGTTCTGTGAGGCTGGGAGTCTCTCCCAGCACCTCAACCCCATCAGTGTTTTCCATCAGTGCTTTTAGGCTTTATTTCCCAGCACTGGTTCCCGGGGTTGTGAGGTCTGTCTTGCTGCCCGTTTTCACCTGGTTTATCTGTGCGTGAATGTGTGACTGCTGACAGCCAGCTGCCTTGTGCGCCTCATTGGGTCTGCTCGTTGCCTCCCTGTGCCTGGGGTCTGCTACTGGGGTCTGCTATCTGCCACCACTCTTTTCCTGCTGTGAACCCTCTCCGGCTGCTGACTCTGCCCGTCTTACTGGTCTGGATGAATGGTTGTCAGACTTCTGTACAGTTCAGTTCTCTGTCTGTTCTGATTGTTTTTTTTTTCTAAATTTTTGTTGTCCTTAATTTTGGTTGTCTACCCACACCTCCATCTGGCCAGAAGTCTCGGTTGTAGCTTAGAATATTTTTTGCTTTGGAAATATCCCCTCTTGAATTTAAAATATTTGGCTGTTTATATTGTCTTCATGTAAGCACTAACATTTATTTTTTTTTACAGGATATTCACACCTCTCGTGTTGTGGCTCATGTCTTGCCATGTGGACATCTTTTACATAGGTAAAGTAACTTTGGTTTTTTTTCTCCAAAATGTTTGAAAATATTGGAGATAATTTTTACTTTACTGAAATAATGTTATTTTTTTCAGAACGTGTTATGAAGAAATGTTGAAAGAGTGAGTATTTGGGATTTTAAAATGTTATAATTATATGTAAGATGTCTGGGTTTTTTTATTGGTTGTTAGCATATTGGGCATGGCACATATTTATCTCAGATGGCTAGGATGAATGAGTAGGGTTGAACTGGGCAAAGCATCTTGGGGGATGCAGGGCTGGCTACGCCTTTGTACCCGTGTTGTCTCATCCTACAGACTGAGACAGATGCCTCTCATCCTACAGACTGAGACAGATGCCTCTCATTTTCTGGCTGTACTCACCAGGGATCACAGTCTTTGCTAGAGGCAGTCATAGCTTTGTAAAAATGCTGAGGCATTTTGCTCAAAATTCTGTTAAATCATTATTTTGCCCATCATAATGACCTGCAGAGAAAGCTAGAGATGAGATTATCTACAGCTGAGACTCATTGTGAGGGAAGGGTGTTAAATTGAGATAAAAAGAGTTTGGAAAGAGGACACAGTAAAATGTATTTTGGCCCATCAAATTGATGAGCAGAAGTTGTGATTTATAGATAGAAGGAAACTTTTTCAGAATTTTTAAGAAATAATATCTGAATAAAATTGAAAGACTATAGTGTCTTCTATACTTGAAAATATTTAGAAGTTAAAGTTGTTTAACTAAAAAGCAGCTTAATTGACTTTTAAAATATAAAATGTATTCTACAAAGACTATGGACTAATTCCTCTCCATTTTAGAGAACAGAGAAAAAAGAAATACATTTAAAAAGTGCCAGGATTTAATCGAGAACTTTTATAGTGTGAAGTTCTGCCTTGGATGGTATATATAACAGTTAGCGTGTATCTTGTGTACCTGACTTTCATGTTTGGAAAATAACCGTTCTGTTCTAGAGGCTACAGATGTCCATTGTGTATGCACTCTGCCGTAGACATGACCAGGTACTGGAGACAGCTGGACGACGAGGTGGCACAGACTCCCATGCCGTCAGAGTATCAGAACATGACTGTAGATGTGAGTGGGAACTTTTCAAATTCCTTGTTGATATTCTTGTTTGTTTTTGTCCTTTTGATCAAATCTGTCTAAAAAATACTGCTTTCGCATAGATGGCAATGTGATGATTAGTGGAAGGATGGACAAAATAATCTTTAAATTTTAGTTACTTTGAACTTAAAAGACCAGGAAAAAATAGTTCTGTGAATACTTTCGTGCAGTTCTTCCCAACACTAGATGGCAGGCACAAACTTTACTCTGAATTATTTACACTTTACTTGCCAGAATCAGTCAAAATCAGACTGAGTAGACGTGAATTACTGGCTTGTTGTTTCATTTTCAATTATTTTGAATTTACTTCACACAAACATATTTGCTGACTTTTGAAGATTGCTTTTGGTATTAAATATTTATTACCCTGTTCATTCTATCTTAGACTTTTTAAATTTGGTCTTATTGCCTACAACATAAAATATAGAAGTTTTTCTGTGCCTTTTGCCTTATGGAGAACAATCATCTTTTCTCTTAAGATGTGCTGCTGTCTATTCTCCGCATAATATATTGAATTACAGATCAGAATTAGAACTCTAGATAGCTTTCTGGTGCTTTAATAATTTTTGGACATCTCTAAATTTTCTAAACACCATCAGTTTAATTCAGATACTTATACATAAAAGGGTCAGAACCACTTAAGAAATCCAAATAAAATTTTTTTTGTACTTTATTCATACTGGAGTATTTTATAATTCATGTGGATAATTAATTGTTAGTAAGGTCAGTGACCACTTTTGCATTACTAACTGATAACCATGTGACGTTTTACTAGGCTGCAGTGTGCTATGTTCCATGTAGATGATGTTTTAAAATAACAGCTTTAATAGATATAATTCACATATCACACAACTCGTCCTTTTAAAGTATACAATTCAGTGCTTTTAGTATATTCTTGCAGTTGTACCGTCATCACCTTCGATTTTAGAATACTCTCATCACTCCAGAAAGAAGCCTTGTACCCACTAGCAGCCATTCCCCAGTTCACTAGCTCTAGGCAACCACTCATCCACTCTCTACGTTTAGATTACATTCTTCAGAGAATTATTTCCAAATTGTAATTTAGAATACATTTGGAAGTTTTCTACTTACTGCAGTGTGACTATTCTAAAGCTAATGCTTTTCTCACATCGTATTGATCAGTTGTCAGGTGAACACCTTTTTTATTTTTCAGAATCTCAGTACTAAAAAAGATTAATTCTGAAAGTGGCATCTTACTGGCATTTTAGGGATGAGCCAAAAGCTTCTCTTTGTTCAATTTTAAGAACTACTTTTGAACTTGAATTCATTCCTGAGACATAGAAGACTAGGAATTTAGGGTAATAAACCTAAAGAATAAGAAGCAGAGGGTTTACTGTCCAGGAAAACCTGGTGCTGAAGCCCCTTACCATAAATGGTCAAGTTCCAAGTTTCTCCAATTAAAACTTGCCCTGTTAGCGCTTCTGCATACTTGTTCTCCCTGACTCCTTAAAACCCTCTGATGTAAGCCATTGAGGAGTTGGGCTTTTGTTAAGTAACAGTTTTCCTGTTCTCCTTGTGTGGTTCTAGCAATAAAGTGATTCTAATTTCTCCACTGCAAAAAAACAAAAATCCTAAGGAATAAGCAAAAATGTTATAAGTATGTAAGCATTTGTTTTATTAACATAATTTTCTAAGTGTCAATGAAAATAATAAAAATTCATGTGTATTATTTTGAATTGTAAGTACAGATGGTCTTGGACTTATGATGGTTTGACTTATGGTTTTTCAACTTGACGGTGGTATAAAAGGAATACACATTCAGTATTAAATGCCTAGGCTAAGCCATAATGTCCAGTAGGTTAGGTGTATTAAATGCATTTTCGGCTTACAATATTGACTTATCATGGGTTTATCAGGATGTAACCCCATTATAAGTCTCGGAGCATGTATATAGATGATGATCTGATTATGCCTATGTTAATTTTTATGCTAGTACTATTTATATACTACTTGGGAGTTATTTTAAATTAAACTTCTTGGCACAAATCCACATTTTCATTCTCTGAATTCAAAGTATCCTCAGACCTTTCAGTGAACAACAACAAAAAAGGTATTTCTACTTACGGAAATGTTTAGACTTATATATATGTATTTTCACATCTTCAGTATGATTTTTGAGGAATTGTTTTTGAGCAATGTCACTGTATATGTATAAGGTTTAATATACTTAATTTGAATCCATCTCTTCACTTTTTAGATTCTCTGCAATGATTGCAATGGAAGATCTACAGTCCAGTTCCATATATTAGGCATGAAGTGTAATATTTGTGAATCCTACAATACTGCTCAAGCTGGAGGCTGTAGAATTTCACTAGATCAGCAATGACCGGCCTATACTGCACTGGAAAACTCAGCATTTTCTGATAGAAAAAGGCTATATTTAGTATCCTATTGTCATCATGTGTTCGAATCTATGCATTAGAGTTGATGGGTTTTTGTACTAGTGTCACAGCATAAAGTCACATTACAAATACTTAAGGGTTCAGGGTCTCTTTATAGAATTGTCATAGCTCTATGTTTAATGAAAGCCACTGTGCTGTGTTTTGATTGAAAATTCCTTTAGTGTCAGTTGTTTGGAAGCCAGTGATATTGCCACTGAAATTCACATTCATAGAAATGTATTATACTTTCATGGAACTTTGCTTTAAGTGGCATTGCGAACGCAGAATTCACTTCAATTTGACAGAACTGTACTTAATTCTCAGTATTATTCCTGACTTTTTAAGGGCTGTACTATAATAAGGATATGTTCTATCTTACTGTTAAATTCAATCTACATATGCTTTAGAATTTTCTAAAACAGTCCTTTGGATCTTTAAATGTGAATTTTGACATAATAACTGCTAATAAAATTATATTGAAATAGTGTTTTATAGAAACTTTTTTCCAAGGCTGTTTTTGGCTCAATTAGGGCAATATAATCTTATAATGTAAAAGAAATATTCTTTTCTTACTTCCTTTTTTTTTTTGAGGTATTCTTCCATAAGAGTAGTTGGTAAAAATGTAAAATAACAGAATTCTTCTAATTGGTAAAAATGTAAAATAACAGAATTCTTCTAAGCCTTAAGAAAACATCAACATTGAAAATAATTTTGTTTTGGTTGCCCAAAATTATTTCTTCAAAGAATAATTTATTCTGTTAGTATTTAGTGAGCAGCTACTTTGTGCTGTAGAGGTAACAGAGAACAGTATAGGCAAAAGTCCCTGCCCTTATGGTGGTCCATTCTTTTTCCTTGT
Source organism: Tonatia bakeri (assembly GCA_004024845.1). Lineage (NCBI taxonomy): Eukaryota > Metazoa > Chordata > Mammalia > Chiroptera > Phyllostomidae > Tonatia > Tonatia bakeri. The sequence continues at coordinate 148,197 of PVIA01002440.1, read as the reverse complement.
TTTTCTTTATGTATGCAGTGGTTGTCTTTGTTGGAAGTGGTTGGATTCATTCTTTCCTGAATGCTTGAAAGTAGGTAGATTAGTAGAAAGGGCACAGAATATTCCTGGCAAGATGTCTGTTTTTATAATACTTTTTTTGGATTCATGTAATGGGATTAAATATACCTCTTAGTTCAGGACCAATGCACATGACAATGCTTGATGATCCTGAAGTTTTACAGCAGTATCCCAGTATCCAACTTAGCCTGTTCAGAAACTTTAGATTAGGAGGTAAAATGTGTACTTATCAGTCAACACTTACTAAATTTCTAACTTAGAGCTAGTTGAATCTTTTGTGAATAAGGAAGATTGTGTTATAACAAGAGATCCTAACATTGCTGGTACATTTATTTCTTCTTTTGTTGAAATTTCTTTATGTGGATAAAGGCAGCAGCATGGATTTTCAGTTTTGGGTCCAGGTCTTCTCTGTCTTGCCTTTCTGTCTTCCATATTCTACTCCTCTTGTGATCTCTTCCTTTATTCATCTCCTTGGCCTGGGCAGAGCAGCAGAGCCCATCTTGATTTGGGGAGGGGGTGGGATATCTTGCTAAGTGTTACCACTTGGTATACAGATAAGGAAAGACTAGTTTTCTACTTGTAATACTTATTGTTTCTGTTATCTCATCCTACTAAACTAGTTAAATCATTTTACTGCTTTTAATCATAATCATTGAATCTTTGAGTAGGAGTGAGTCTATAACCAAAGCTCTGTGTTTTGAAAATCTGCTGTGTGTCAGGCTTATGCATTAACGTTAATCACTACAATAATTCTGTAGGGTAGGTGTTGTCTTCACTTTATAAATGAGAAAGCTGAGGTTCAAAGGTTACATGACATGCTCAAATAAATGACAGGTACTAAATGTTGGAGCTGGAAATCAGTTCCAGGTATATGACCCCCAACCTACTGTGTAACAATGCCTTTGACTCAAACTTCCGGTTTGGCTAAACTACCATTGGTAGCTAAGTCATCTATTATGGAGGAGCTCATGATTTGATAGACCTTCCATTTTTAGATGTTTTATTTTAATTCAAAATCTGATTACTTGTATCTTCAGCTCAGGGTCCAGATTTGTCCAAAATAATGAAGAATTAGTATGTAGTTGCTTGTTTATGATATCCAGTCATGTACTTGAAGCAGTTTTCAAAGGCCCTTGAAATCTAGGCTATAGTACTCCAGGTTTCTTCAAGGATTTGTTCATGAAATGTCAGTTCAGTGCTTAAAATTCTTTAACAATTCCCATTCACCATGAGTTCCTTAGCATTCAGAATGTAATAACTTAAAATGGAAAGTTTTAAATATTTTTTGGCTTTTTCTGATTCAACAATATATTGTAGGAAATATGTAAGAAGGAGGTAAAAAAAACCCCTCACATTCTCATCTTCCAGAGATAACTACTATTAACATTTTAATAGGCAGCTTCATTCCTTTCTTTTCCTGTTTATAGGGATGTTTAAAAAGCTTACAGGAATGTCAGATACCTATTCTGGTCTTAGGAATGGTAGAATTGGCTGTCCCTGAAGTAAGATTGCCCTGCCACAGAGTTTTTATCTTAGTGTACTTATTTTAAAAACCAGTAACTGGTTTTTGAATTTCTTAGTTCATAGAAGCTCATTGGCCCCTTTTATCATTAAAGAAGTGTGTATAGGTTATTTTTAAAAATCTTGTAGTTTCTGGAGTCTTCTTACCCGGTATGTGGAGCTCTGTAGGGTATTAACTTTAGCTCATGTTTGAAGTAGTATGTTTATGGAATAGTAGATTTTTAAATCAATCTTGGCTTATTTGACGAAAACCTGCTTCCATATTGCATACGTGTTTAGTTTTCTTTTAATTTTTAAGAATTTTGGTCATGAATCAAAATGAAAGGAAGTACTAAGGAGCCAACATCCCTGTGCTTGACACTTAGTAGGTGTTCTGTACTAGTTAATTTGAAGTGGATTAATTTGAAGTGGTGGATATTAAAAATTTTAATCTATGCCACTTTTAAATAATCACCTGTGCTTAAGTTCTCTTTGAAAATTTGCTGTTTGCATCATATTCATAAAATGTTTCTTCCTAAGTGAACTTGTTTCTTACTGTCATTTTCATGTAGATTTTTTACCTTGTGTTTATCCATGTAATCCTTTGGGTTATATGCCACCTTTTTCCTCCCTCCCTTCCTCCCTCCTTCCCATCTTTTTTAGATTTTATTTATTTATTTTTAGGCAAAGGGGAAAGGAGGGAGAATGAGAGGGAGAGAAACATCAATGTGTAGGAGAACATCAATCAGTTACCTCACACACCCCCAACCAGGGGACCTGGCCCCTAACCCAGGCATGTGCCCTGATCGGACTTGAACTGGTGACCTTTCCGTTTATAGGCTGATGCTCAATCCACTGAGCCACAACAGCCAGGGCATATATGCAACCTTTTGACAGTTTTTTTGGTTCTTATACATCCCTTTTCATTCTCCAAATACCGGTAATTTTATACCTACCTGCTTGTCTCATAGCTGATTTCACTCTCTCCCTTCACATCCATCCTACTAGATTACTTCTCCTAGGCTTAGACTTGTTATAATTTTGATCAAAATAATGTACAGGTTCCCAACTGTGCATTGAATTAAGTCCAGATTCCTCATTTTGAAATCTTTACAATATGTTTTAATTTCACCTTTTAGTTTTATTTTTGACTTATCCAGTATTTCTTAAACACATTTCTGAAGTTTTTTTTAAGGTTTTATTTATTTTTTTTGTTATACAAGCATATGTTTATTTTTTTAATATATTTTATTGATTATGCTATTTCGGTTGTCCCATTTTCCCCCTTCACTCCCCTCTACCCTGCACACCCTCTCCCATCCACATTCCCCCCCTTTAGTTCATGTCCATGTGTCATAAGTTCTTTCGCTTCTACATTTCCCATACTATTCTTGCCCTCCCCTGTCTATTTTCTATCTATCGTCTATGCTACTTATTCTCCATGCCTTTTCCCCGCCTCTCTCCTCCTCCCACTCCCCTGTTGCTAACCCTCCATGTGATCTCCATTTCTGTGGTTCTGTTCCTGTTCTAGTTGTTTGCTTAGTGTGTTTTGTTTTTTTTTTAGGTGTGGTTGTTAATAATTGTGAGTTTGCTGTCATTTTACTATACATGTTTTTTTGTCTTCTTTTTCTTAGGTAAGTCCCTTTAACATTTCATATAATAAGGGCTTGGTGATGATGAACTCCTTTAACTTGGCCTTATCTGAGAAGTGCTTTATATGCCCTTCCATTCTAAATGAAAGGTTTACTGGATAGAGCAATCTGGGATATAGGTCCTCGCCTTTCATGACTTGGAATACTTCTTTCCAGCCCCTTCTTGCCTGTAAGGTCTCTTTTGAGAAATCAGCTGACATTCTGATGGGAATTCCTTTGTAGGTGATTGTCCCCTTATCTCTTGCTGCTTCTAGGATTCTCTCCTTCATTTTTACCTTGGCTAATGTAATTATGATGTGCCTTCGTGTGTTCCTTCTTGGGTCCAACTGCTTTGGGACTCTGTGCTTCCTGGACTTCCTGGAAGTCTGTTTCCTTTGCCAGATTGGGGAAGTTCTCCTGTATTATTTGTTCAGATAAGTTTTCCACTTGTTGCTCTTCCTCTTCTGGTACCCCTATAATTCGGACGTTGGAACGTTGAAAGATGTCCTGGAGGTTCCTAAGCGTCTCTTCATTTTTTTGAATTCTTATTTCTTCATTCTTTTTTGTGCGGTTGTTTCTTCCTTCTGGTCCACTGATCTGAGACCCAGCTTTCTTCCCCTCACTATTGGTTCCCTGTGCATTTTTCTTCATTTCACTTATTGTAGCCTTCATTTTTTCATCTAATTTGTGACCAAATTCAACCAGTTCTGTGAGCTTCCTGATCACCAGTGCTTCGAACTGTGCATCTGATACGTTGGCTATCTCTTGGTTGCTTGAAAGGATGGGTTCTGGGGCTTTCATTTCGCCTTCTGTTTGAGCCATCTCTCTTTTTTTTCGGTCTGGTCGTGCCTGTTACGGATGAGGGGTGGAGCCTTCGGTGTTCACCAGGACTGGACATCCCAGTCGCTGGGTTGTGACGTATGTGGGGGTGGAGTCAGGGAACAATGGCGCTTGCTCTGTTCTCCATGGGACCTCAGTCCCTTGTGCTACTTCCCCGAGCAAACTTGGCCCCTCTGGTGTCAATTCCCATGTGGGTGGTCTTGTGCACACTGTGGGACTTTCCAAGGACCTCTCCTGTGAGGCTGGGTGTCTCTCCGTGCGCCTCAACTCCCACAGGTGTTTTCAATCAGTGTTCCGAGGCTCTATTTCCCAGTGCTGGGATCCTGGGCTGCGTGCAGTGCCTTGCTTCACAATCGCTGCCTCACTGGATCTGCCAGTTGCCACCCCTCCGCTGGGGTCTGCCGGCTGCCGCTTGTGCGCTCAGGGTCCACCCACTGTGGTCTGCTCGCCCCGGGATGCCTTGCATGCCAGGTCCCAATGCTCTCTGCTCTCTGCTCCATGACCCACGCTTGGCTGCCTGACTGCCTGACTCTGCCCCTCCAACCAGTCTGGATGAACGGGTCTATTTTAACTTCTTGGTTGTCTGACTTTCATTTAGATCAATTTTCTGTCAGTTCTTGTTGTTATTCTGTTTCTAAATTGTTGTTGTCCCTTTCTTGTTGTGCGAGGAGGCACAGTGTGTCCACCTATGCCTCCATCTTGGCCGGAAGTCCACATCTCTGAAGTTTTGTCCTTGTCTTTACATGCATGGATTCCTTGTGGAGCAATAATTCTTAGAAGAATATTGTCAAAGGCCTGCCTCTTCATAATCCAGCTCAAAGTTTACCTTTACCATGAATGATAATTCACATCCAAAATTCTTTTGGAACCTCTCCTTCTCACACACTACAGCACTTGTAGCAGTCTTAAAGGTTTTAGCATTTCCTTTACTGTGGTTCAGTTTTTGTCTCTCCCTTTCTCATTTCAGCATTGTAAATGAAGCAGTATATATGAAGTTTCCTGTGGACACAGGAGGGGTGGGGTTGGGGGCACAACTAAAACTACTAAAAGCCTTCTAGTAGTCAACTTGTGGAAGACAAACACAGGCGGAAACTGACGGCAGCAAAGGTAGAGGTAAGAAGGTGGGCTCCGCGTGGGAGGAAGGGCCTGGTTTTGAGGGTGTGGTGAGGATTATCATCTCATACCTTGCTCATAAGAATTTGTTGAATTTCTAGTGGGATTAAAAAAAAAATGTTGTTCCCAAATTTTCACAGTACTTAAGAATCTAATAGAAGTATATGTGCATATATATGTAAAAATTCCTTGAAAAGACCCCCAGAAGTGTCTAGTACTAGAATGTATTGATTAAAATGTGATGGTTTCACAAACCGTTCTGAAACTAGCAAGGAATCAATTAAGTCATGCTGGAATTTATCCCATATAACAAATTTTATTTTGTACAAATTATGTGCCAGGTTATAAACAAGAAAAGAGCCCTTGCTGGTGTGGCTCAGTGGATTGAACGCAGGCTGAGAACCAAAGGGTCGCCCATTCAATTGCCAGTCAGGGCACATGCCTGGATTGCAGGTCAGGTCCGCAGTGGGGGCCACGTGAGAGGCAACCACACATTGATGTGTCTCTTCCTCTCTTCCTCCATTCCTCTTTCTCTAAAAATAAATAAATAAGATTTAAAAAAAAATGAGTAAGAGTAAATGACCTCAAGTTGTTCCTGGCCCAGGGCGGGGGTCTGTGTGGCGGTGTGACAGGAGTGCTTTTCCTGATTTCTCACAGCAGTGTCAAGTGGCTCAGTACGCAAGGAGCCCTTAGAAACAGCATCTTCTGGACAACGTTTTGGCTCGGTTCTGCCACGCAGGTTCTGAACATGAAATTATCGTCTTTGGGAGGTGTGTCAGTCTGTGACTTACGCGTGTTCTCTATTTTAGAATTAGTAGTTAAGGTTAAATTTATGGGTGTCAACAGGCCTGCTCTGTGATTTGTTATACACAGGGCCCCTGCTGGAATGCCTGCCATTCCCCAGTTTTTAAGGATTGTCCTTGTCCAGAGTTTGCTGCTTAGGTCTGCCAAGCATCTACTCCAGTAAACCTCTGATCAGGGTCAGAGCATCAGGCTGGTGGCACTTATTTCTTCCCAGAGGCAAACACACAGGATACTCAAATTGGAATCAAAACTTCCCTTGACCACCTACCTGCTTCCAATTATTGTCCCATTTTTCTCTCCTCTTACATATTCTATTTCTCTTGGAGTCAGCATTCAGAATGAGGTAAGTGTGATGAACAGCCCTTTAACCTGTCTAGAGGCTGTTCCAGTTCCAACCGTTGCCTGTAGAGTGGGCTTAGGTAGGGCTTGGCCGTTGGCTCCTGCTCTTCCTGGGTGGGCACTCTGAGGGGCTGAGCCTGCCTGAGTCTGGAAAGAAACAGTTAGGGGTCTTCTAGAGCTTACTTCAGAGGATCCCTTGGAAACCATCCCTGATTGCCCCTCACTGCAGTTGCCCACCCTCTAACCCCCACCTGCTACTTGGCATCATAACATTTGCTTGAAGTCTCTGGTATTTGTTCCAGTCTGCTTATCTACATGTTAATCTCCCTTGCTGAATTCAGATTTCCTTTAGAACAAGTGGTGTAGTGCCTGATATGGAACTTAGTAAAATCTGTGTCTTCTCTTAAAGTTTTATAGGGTTATATTCCTCCAGAGTTCTGAATCAATTAAGAAGTAAACTTGGGAGTAAGAAATCACTGCTAATGGGGAAAGGAGATGGTGGCTTGAAACCAAGGCTAAATTGAGATTGCTCCTCCTTATTCTAAGTTGAATTTACTAGCACAGTCACTGACTACAGGCTTCCCTTCTGCAGGAGAGGTTCTGCCTTGGAGAGGAGGTTAGTGAGTCCTAAATAATGCAGCTGGCTGGACCCTAGAAAGGGCTTAGGCCACACATGTGCAATGACTTTTCCCCAGATCTCACCATTATCAGGTAATGCCTCTGGTGGGGTGGGATAAATGGGGAAGCCAAGGAGAGAAGGATGGAGGCTTGCTTTCTAATGCAGTTGACCTTTGAACAATGCAGGGGTAATGGTCCTGGACTGGCTATGCAGTTGAAAATCCAGGTATTATATCAGCAAGTCCTCTGCATGCACCCCATTCTCAGCTTCCTCTTGACTCAATGCTGGTCAATTGAGAAAACCCTCTTATACATAGGCCCATGTAGTTCAACCCCACATTGTTCAAGGGTCAACTGTACTTCCAAAGGGAGCAGAATTGTTTAGCTGAGACAAGAATATGGAGGAATCCCTTTTCCAAAACCCAGAGACAGCCGTGTTATCCTGGCATCCTTTGCATGGAAGGTAATCTGGATCTGGTCAGATCATGGGGGCTGGATGACGTAACTTGCAGATAAATAACCTCTATCTGGTATATACTCTAAAGCTGTCCTGACCTCTATGGTTGGTGGTCTGTGGCACCAAACAAATACAAATTCCACTCTGTCATCTTGAGAGTGAAGCAGTGCTGGCTGGTGTAATCTGTGCACTTTTTTCTTTTTCAATCAAATCATATTGATGTCCTAGGCAAAGAGTAATATTTGTCAGAATTAATTTCTCTTCCTTTTGGCTGTTTTCTTTGTGACTTGATGTATTTCTTTTGGGATATTTTGTGAAGATTAACAGATTTGTTTTTTAAAATATAAAAAATATATTTTATTAATTATGCTATTACAGTTGTCCCATTTTTTTCCTCCCCTTTATTCCCCTCTGCCCAGTACCACCCCTCCCATCAGTATTCCTCCACCTTAGTTCATGCCCATGGGTCATACGTGTAAGTTCTTTGGCTTCTCCATTTCCTGTACTATTATTATCCTTCTCCTGTCTATTTTGTACCCACCATTTATGCTTCTTATTCCCTGTACCTTTTCCCTCATTCTCCCCTTCCCCTTCCCCACTGATAACCTCCATGTGATCTCCATTTCTGCAAATCTGTTCCCGTTCTAGTTGCTTGCTTAGTTTTTGTTTTTAGGTTCAGTTGTTGATAATTGTGAGTTTGTTGTCATTTTACTGTTCATATTTTGATCATCATCTTTTTCTTAGATAAGTTCCTTTAACATTTCATATGATAAGGGCTTGGTGATGATGAACTCCTTGACCTTATCTGGGGAGCACTTTACCTGCCCTTTCATTCTAAATGAAAGCTTTGATGGATAGAGTAATCTTGGGTGTAGTTCCTTGCCTTTCATGACTTGGAATACTTCTTTCCAGCCCCTTCTTGCCTGTAAGGTCTCTTTTGAGAAATCAGCTGACAGTCTGATGGGCACTCCTTTGTAGGTAACTGTCTCCTTTTCTCTTGATGCTTTGAAAATTCTCTCCTTATCTTTAATCTTGGGCAATGTAATTATGATGTGTCTTGGTCTGTGCTTTCTTGGGCCCAACTTCCTTGGGATTCTCTGAGCTTGCTGGACTTTCTGGAAGTCTATTTCCTTTGCCAGATTAAGGAAGTTCTTCATTATTTTTCAAATAGGTTTTCAATTTCTTGCTCTTCCTCTTCTCCTTTTGTCACCCCTATGGGCAGGATGTTGGAATGTTTAAAGTTGTCCCAGAGATTCTTAAGCTTCTCCTCATTTTTTCTGAATTCTTGTTCCTTCATTCTGTTCTGGTTGAATGTTTATTTCTTCCTTCTATTCCAAATTGTTGATGTTAGTCCCGGTTTCCTTCCTTTCACTGTTGGTTCCCTGCACATTTTCCTTTATTTCACTTTGCAGAGCCTTCACTTCTTCCTCTTTTTGCAACCATACTCAACCAAATCTGTGAGCATCCTGATTACCAGTGTTTTGAACTCTGCATCTGATAGGTTAGCTATTTCTTCATCGCTTAGTTCTATTTTTGGAGCTTTGATCTGTTCTTTCACTTGGTCCATGTTTTTTGCCTCGGCGTACTATTACATTGTAAGGGGTGCGGCCTTCACTATTCCCCAGGGCGGGGCAACCCACGTGTCTGTGTTGTGGCACTGTCTGTAGGGGAGGGTTCCGAGAGGGAACAATGCCACTTGCTCAGCTTTCTGCTGTCTTTCAGTCATTTCCTCTGCTACCCACAAGCAAACTGGGCCCTTCTGGTGCGGATTCCTGGGTGGGTGGGTTTGTGTATGTTCTAGGACCCTGTGGGTCTCTCCAACAAACTCTCTTGTGAGGCTGGGAGTTTCTCCCGCTGACACAACCTCCACAGATTTCTACAGCCAGAGGTTTTATTTCCCCATGTGGATACCCTGGGTTGTGGGGTCTATCTTCCCAGTTTTTCCTCCCAGTTTATCTGCACGCCAATATGGGACTGTCTGGTCCACCAGCTGCCACCTTGCCATGAATCCACCCCACCCCAGCTGCCTGTCTCCACCCCTCCTACTACTGGTCTGGATGAATGTTTCTTCTTTAACTTCTTGGTTGTCAGACTTTCATACAGTTCAATTTTCTAGCAGTTCTGCTTATTTTTTGTTTTTAAATTTGTCGTCCTTCTTTTGGTTGTGCAAGGAGGTGAAGTGTATCTACCTATGCCTCCATCTTGGCTGGAGGTTCCTCCTATTCTATTCTTAACTTCCCCCTATTCTGTACCTACCACTTATGCTTCTCAATCCATGTACCTTTTCCTCCATTCTCTTCCTTCCCCTCCCCGCTGCTAACCCTCCATGTGATCTCTGTTTCTATGGTTCAGTTCCTGTTACAGTTGTTTTCTTAGATTGAGTTGTTGATTATTGTAAACTTGTCATTTTACTATTGATAGTTTTGATCTTTTTCTGAAATAAGTTTCTTTAACATATAATAAAGGCTTAGTGATGATGAACTCTTTTAACTTGACCTTATCTGGGAGCACTTTATCTGCCCTTCAATTCTAAATGATAGCTTTGCTGAATAGAGTAATCTTGGATGTAGGTCCTTGCTTTTCATGACTTTGAATACTTCTTGCCAGTCTTTTTTTGCCTGCAAAGTTTCTTTTGAGAAATGTGATGATATCCTTTGTAGGTAACTAACTGGTTTTCTCTTGCTGTGTTCCTTTCCTCTCTTTATCTTTAACATTTGGCATAATTGTGATGTGTCTTGGTGTGGCCCTCTTTGGGTCCAACTTGTTTAGGACTCAGTGCTTCCTGGTCTTATATGTCTATTTCCTTCATCAAATTAGGGAAGTTCTCTTTCATTATTTTTTCAAATAAGTTTTCAATTTCTTGCTCTTCCTCTTCTTCTTCTGACATTCCTATGATTCATATGTTGGCATGTTTGGAGTTATCCCAAAGTTTTATTCTCTCCTGGTTTTCTTGAATTCTTGTTTCTTCATTCTAGTGGTTGACTATTTCTTCCTTATGTCTCAAATCATTTATTTGAACCTTGGCTTCCTTCCCTTCACTGTTGGTTCCCTGTGTATTTTTCTTTATTTTACCTAGTGTAGCCTTCATTTCTTCCCTTATGCATTTGTCATACTCTGAGTTCTCTGAGCATCCCTATCGCCGGCATTTTAAACTCTACATCTAATAGGTTGCTGATCTTCATTTTGCTTAGCTCTGTTTCTAGAGTTTTGATCTGTTCTTTCATTTGGGCCATATTAGTTGTCTCTTCAATTTCGCAGCTTCCCTGTGTTCGCCTCTGTGTATTAGGTAGAGCTGCTTTGACTCCCTTTCTTGTCGCAGCTGTCTGGATAAATACTCTTCTTTAAATTTTTGGTTGTCAGACTTCCATACAGTTTGATTTTTTTCTGGCAGTTTTGGGTGTTTTTTGTTTTTAGGTTAGTTGAGATCCTTCCTTGGTTGTGTGAGGAGGCAAAGAGTGTCTACCTATGTCTCCATCTTGGCCAAAAGCCCTACTTTTATAAAGGGTTTAGACAAAGAGAGCTATATGTCTCTCGTCTGTTACCTATTAATATTCTATACTTATTACCATTCAGCTACACACACTGATTGGATGTTCATTCTTCACCTTCACCATCTCACCTGAATTAAGTACCATACTTTCCTCTCCTCTCTGATTTATGCCTTTACATCTGGATAAGGTGACTGGCAGCCTATGGAACAAGGATGCTGGTGAATCCTGCAGGGGAAATGGACCCAGGTTACCTTTAAACGTTGTTTCCTGACAGCAGAGGGTGCCACAGTGTTTCTGGTGACAGCAATATTTTGTGCAGAGTGCTTTTTTTTTTTTTCCTACCTGGTACTTAAAAAATAAGAGCTTTTCCAGTATACTGACTGAGTACTTTTGTTGTCTTTTATGCAAGAATGACACAAACCAACACCAAAAATGTACATTTGTTGAATAATTCAGTTTCAAATTTTAATTAAGCATATTTATTACTATCATATTTCATTTTTGCCTGTTTGTAATCCTTCAGTCAGATGTGTAAATGTGGAATATTTTCAAGATTATACAACCCGTGTTATCTGCTAATGTTATATCCTTATACATTTTAAGGCAAGAGAGGAGAGAGGAGCAGTGGTGAGGGGTCAGGGGCAGAGGAAGAAGTCTGAGAACAGGCAGCCCCTGTGATGGAATGATGCAAATTTTGGTGCCACAGGGAACCTTCAAGCTGAGCAGGACCAGATGGACGATAGTTGTAAGTCGAAAAGTGCTATTTGGCTTGCTGATAATTGGGAACTGGTGAAGCCAGAGAAACAAATGTGCATATGAAGGGGGATCCAAGGTATGGCAGATTGAAATTTTAAGATGGCTGCAATAAGATCTCCCTTCCATATGCTCATTTTCCAATGTGACATTGACACTCCTTCCATCAAGAGCTGGAACTTTTTGTCCCCTTGAATGTGCATGCCCAGTGACTGTGGTTGAAGTGATGTTTCCTAGCTTAGGTTATACAGGGGATAGAATTTCAATCTGGGATATATTGGGGTGCTAGCTCTTGGAACCTCACTGCCATGCTTTAAGGAAGCCCGGGTCACATGCACAGCCCACTAGGTGTTTTGGCTGACAGCCTCAGCTGAAATCTCAGCCAACAGCTAGCATTGATTGTCAGGCTTGTGAGTGAGAATACCTTCAGAGGACTCTATCCTCAGTCACCTCCTAATTGTAACCACATACAGACTCTGAGTGTAGAACTGCCCAGCTCAATCTAGTTAACCTGCCGAAACCATAAGAGATAATAAGAAAATGATCATCATTGTTTTAACCCACCAACTTTTGCGGTGATTTTTACTCAGCAATAGTAACTGAAATACAAAGTTAGGATCCATCAGCCAGAGGGTCTGGAATAAGAGTAAGTCAGGGATGCATTTCCAAAGTTAAAAGCTAATAGCAGAAAGGAGTTTGAGCACAGAAGAAAGATTCAAGATCAAGGTTAGGGTAGCCAGTTGGGGAGTCTTGATAAAGCATGACTGATCAGGGTTCTGTGAAGTGGCAGATTACTTCCTATCTTGCTGTTCTTAAGAATAAGCCCACAGTTGTAGTCTCCTCAACTCCTCTCTAACTTTTTATACTGGAAAATGTCAAACACATGCCAAACTGGAACAACATGCCATGAACCTCATATTCATTGCCCAGTTTCAACATGATCGACTCATGGCCAGCCTTACCCTTAGTTTCACGCTTCACATTATTGTGAAGCAAATCCCAATCACAATGTGAGATGATGCCCAGGTATTTTAGATATAGCTTTAAAAAGTAAGGGCTATAGTAAAAAACAACAACACTATTATCACACTAAAAGAAATGAACAAATGAATAATTAAATATATAGTAACTGTTGTGTTTAAATTAGAATCTGAATATCAATAATACCAGTGCATCCCTGGATATCATTTACCATGTTCTTCTAGTTCCTATATTTCCTATAAACAGGTAGCTTGATCTAGAGCTTGATCAGATTTAAGATAAACTTTTGTCAAGACAACTGGTAGATTATATTTTGCTCTTCCATTTTGAGACACAGTGACTGACAGCTATTGATGATCAATGTCTAGGATCCATTACCTTATTAGGGGCTGAAGATTAGTCTATTAATCATCTTTTGTTTATTAGCAGGAACATTACAATAAGGAGAAAGCTCCCCACATCAATTTGGTAATGTAAATAATTGTGGCTTGATGTTTTTATTTTATAAATTACTGCTTTAATAATTGTATAAAAATCAGTAAAATACCTACTTCTTTGTTAGGATGAGAGTACTACTTTATCTTCCCCTTCCCATCACTTTTCTGAAATTCAGAAATAAACAATTCATAAGTTTTAAATTGTGCATTATTCTGAGTAGTAATACAATCTGGTGCAACTCACTTTGTTCCACCAGCGTCTCCACGCTGTGTACGGTCCCTGACCGTTAGTCAGTTAGTAGCCCTCTTGGTTATCAGACCAACTGTCTGTGTTCCAGTAATCCTTATTTTACCAAGTGATGGTCTCAAAGAACAAGAGTAATGATGCTGGCAATTCAGATAGGCCAAAGAGAAGCTATAAAGCGCTTCAAGTGAAAAGGTGAGTGAGTACAGTACAATAAGAGATTTTGAGAGAGAGCGAGACCACCTGTACATAACTTTTATTGCACTATAATGTTGAAGTGTTCTGTTTTAGTTTTAGTTATTGTTGTTAATCTCTTACTTTACCGAATTTATAAATTAAACTTTGTCTTAGGTACAGGAAAAACAGTCTCTATAGGGGTTGCTACTGTGCGAAGTTCCAGGCACCTACTGCCTGCTCTCTCTTTTTAAACATCCATTCTTGCCTCTCATCTATGGGCAGACAATTGCTCTTGACATGACCAAAGGAAAGCACTGCTCAGATGCTGAAGTAGATCAGGCACTGATGGGTTGCCTGTCAGTCTACCATTCCCAGACACTTAGCATCATTTGTCAGATGCTCTGGAAATGCATTCCCATAGGATATGTTGAAATAGGCAGGTTCCTTCTGGCTGCTGTTCAGTGCCACCTTAGCTTACAGCTGACCCTGGCAGCCATTTCCCTGCTTGCAGTGGGGTGCGAGGAGAGAGGAGATAATTGTGCTCCCCAGCCCGTCATTATGTTAGGTGTTTTCTGCTTGAAAATGATCTCTCTGCCCAGCAAGCATGCAGTACTGCAGTTAGAGGGCCAGGTACAGGCTTCCTTTCCTCTAAATCGGTGGTGCACTCGTGGTGTTACATTATTCTCGTCAGGAAAGAATTTCCACTGTGTTTTTCTCTGTGGGAGAGGTGTGATTCGTGGTTTTGACTCTGGCCTCGGCTGGGTCCTTGGACTACCTCTGTGAAGATGTTCGTGACTTCCTCCCCGCCTCCCTCAAAATAGAGAGTACAGAAATAGATCTTAGCATATAAGAGAATTTAAGATGCAGTAAACTGCTATTTTACTCTGTTGGGAGAAGTTAGAATTATTTAATACTAAATGTAGTAGAAATCTAGGAAAAGGTAAAATTGGACCCGTATATGGGAATATAATTTTAAAATTGTTTAAAATGTAAATGAAGAAAATAATGAAAATTCTGCAGGAGAATGTAGGAAAATAATCTACCATCTAGGGATGGAAAATATCTCAGAACTAGAAATTTAGAAATTGTATTATACATGTATGTACATGTGTGTATCTATGTTCATTTGCTTTTCTCCCAAGTTACAATGATCAAATGAACGGCTGAACTCACGAGCAGCCAGGAAATGGAAACTAAAGTAACCGTGAGATATCAATATCTATCATACTGGGAAAAATGCGAAGTCAGTAACGTCTATTGCTGACAGGAAACCAGAGAAATAAGTAGTCTTGTATATTGTTTATTTCTAGTAAACAAGGAAATTCACCTACACATCCACAATACAACCACTTAATTCATGAAAATAACATTGATATATCATTACCATTCAATCCAGACTCCATTCAAGTTTCACAAGTTGTCCCAGTAATGTAATGTCCTTTATAACAAAAGGGACCAATGTGTAGATCATGTGCTGCATTTAATGGTGATGTCCCTTTAAATTAGAACAATTCCTTAGTTTTTCCTTGACTTTCATTTCCTTGATACTTTTGAAGATTACAGGCAAGGTTTTAAAATTTTTGTCTTATGTTATCTTTTTGATGGAACGTCCTTCAATTTGGATTTGTCTGATATTTCTTCATGATTAGATTAGGTCATGCATCTTTGGCGATAACACCACTGAGTTGGTTTCCGTTCTCCTTGGGTGACAGGAGACTCCTTGGGACTGCCAGGTGGCGTATGCATAATATTTGTCCCATTACTGATGATGCAAACTGTGATTGCTTGATTAATGTGATGTCTGCCCTGCTTCACGTGGAAGTAATTCTTTCTCCCATTTTATGTGATAAATATTTTGTGATGATTCTTTGAAGCTATGCAAAGAGCTGTGTAATTCACCCATTTCTGACCATGACCATGTACATATATGTTCATGGTCATTAAATCTTTCCTCCTGTTTT
This sequence comes from Tonatia bakeri, assembly GCA_004024845.1. Taxonomy (NCBI): domain Eukaryota; kingdom Metazoa; phylum Chordata; class Mammalia; order Chiroptera; family Phyllostomidae; genus Tonatia; species Tonatia bakeri. Next base: position 132,794 of record PVIA01002440.1, on the reverse strand, counting down.
CATCCAACTTTCAATTTATTTATGTTTATATCTGTATTAACTAATTCTGCCAATTTTTTCAGTGAGATATTATTTATCATTTATTTTGGTGTTCAAAATATGCCCTGTTGGTCAGTGGAAGTCCTCTCAAGATAGCATATGTATTCTTTTGCGTGTCTCCATCATTCTTTGAGCGCTGCCTTGCTTTCTGACACAACAGTGTGATGCAGGACCATCTCTGTATTTGTCTTGCTCTAGCCCCGATTCAGCCATTTTCCCAAGCAGTCTTGGTTCCTTTTAATGGAAAATGGTATTATCTGGGTGCTAGGTGCACCCATTGATTTGGGAGTAATGCTGTCTGTCTCCAGTCTTCATGGACAGGGCTGGGGAATATTTGTATTCCCCTCCCCTCCCCTTTCTCTCCCTCCTCTCTTTCTGTCTCTCCCTCATACACTTCTATTAATTTTTGTATTTATAAATTGAGAACCATGATTTTGCATAAGTATCTTCATTTCCAATCTAACATCACAGGTATGATCTAGCTTTTTTCCTTTTTATCATCATTTGAGATTTTAATTATTCAAGTTTCTTTTATACTTATTTATTTTTATAAATTTTGAATACATTTAACACTTTATTCTGTTTTATTCAACATTTACAATCTTCAATCAGAGAAACTGAAACAAAAATCTTAAATATCCTTCAAAGTTTACAAAGCTAAATAAATATAGAAGAAATTTCAATATTCCAACATTAAAACAAATTTTTATAAGTTGGTAGAATTTATGGTTGTGACTTATTAAAACTTAAAATTGCACAAAGAATTCTGGGATACCCTATATTTACTTATTTGATTAATCCCCCATATGTAACCAATTTTGCATCCCTGCCACCATGCCCACCCCATGGGTTACCTTCCTCACTCTACCCATTCCTCTCCTTGCAGGCCAGGCTGCCCTTCCACGGGGGTGCCTTCCTTACCCTGCTGGGGCTATGACTCTCTGAGCCGTCAGGGTGGAGATGACTTCTTACCCTCCTTGTCTAAGTTGAGCCCCTCCCCTTTGTAGACACCTGCCTTTTAATCCTCGTCAGAGGCCAACTCTTGGCTCTGGGCCCCATGGCTCGCCCTCTCCCCGTCTTAGGATGTGGGTCTCTACTTCTCTTGGGCTCATCTAATCAATTTAGGACTCAATTGTTCAGGAAAAAAAGGCAGGAAAAAATGGAAGGGAAAGGCAGAGGAATAAGAAGAGAAATAATTTGTTTGTAATCTTCCCTCAGTATAATCAAAGATGCAAATCTCTAAGTATTATTTAGGTGTATCTCACAGATTTTATTATTTTTATTTTTTAAGATTTTATTTGTTTATGTCAATCTCTGCTCAGAGTTGGCCCGTTCCTATGTTCTGTGGAGTGTACTATCGCTTAATAAATCTTCCCTCTTTCTTTATACTATAAAAAAAAGGATTTTATTTATTTTTAGAGAGAGAGGAAGGGAGGGAGAAAGAGAAGGAGAGAAACATCAATGTGTGCTTGCCTCTTGTGTGCCCCCTACTGGGGGCCTGGCCTGCAACCCAGGCATGTGCCCTTACTGGGAATTGACCTGGTGACCCTTTGGTTCACAGGCTGGCACTCAATCCACTGAACCACACCAGACAGGGATCACAGATTTTGATATAGAGCACTTCCATTGTCATTCAGTTCTAAGAAGCTTATAATTCCCCCATGACTTTCTTTTTAACCCAAACATTATTCATTTATTTAATTAAGATGAGATCTTCAATCAAATTCTGTGTAAAACAGAATTCTAAAAGTCATTTTACCTGTTTTCTGTGGTCATGTAAAGTGCCAGTGGTCTCTTTCTGGCTTAACATGTAAAGTCAACAAGTATTTATATCTTTAAGATGCCATTTTACATATTATCTCCAAGGCAACACATTATAAAACAACCAATCAGCAATATAAGCCTTTTAGAGATGAGGAACTATTTCCCTGGGATATAATAACAGTTTCTAAAGCCTGGATGTCTCAGGAATCTTTGTTAGAATTAAAGTTGTCAGGCCAGTTTTATGATGCAGAATATTCTGTGCTTTTCTGGCAGCTTCAGGGGGAAGAGGAAATATTTTCTCCTTAACTTGCTAAGACTTTTCACCAGAGTTAGCAGAATCTAGTTTTTCCAGGCTAAATGTTAAAATGTGTGAAAAGAAAAAGGGGCAGCTCTGAAAATCCCCAAATTCACAGTTTGGAATGGGTTATGTAAATTTTGCATTTATATTTAGTAAGATTTTTTTTTAGTTTTAGTCTGAGAATTAAAATTAAATATTCTATATCTTTGTTCTTTTTTTTCTACTTAGACTATCTGTTTCTGAAAATGGTAACTTAAAAATCTCTAAGTAGAAGAGTAATTGATTAATTTTATTGTTCTGTCAGTTATTGTATCATATATTTTAAGCTTACTATTACTAAGTACATAATATGTTCATGGTCATTAAATCTTCTTGGTCTCTTGTTCCTCATTCCAATATATAGCACTCCTACTTATTCCATATAAAGTTTTTCATTTTATACATTTTTGTCTACTATTAAAATTTCTATACTGGGTTCATTTTGGTTAATGCCTAAATAGTTTATTTTTTAAAATCCTTTAAAAATGTTACATTTTTTAAACTTACCACCTGACTCAAGAATAAACACTAATGATTACGTCTACCTATGTACTTCTCTTCCTGCCAGCACCCCACCCCATTTACCTGTTTCCCTCCAAGGCAACAGCTGTCCTAAATTTTGAGTACATCATTGCCTTTAAAAAATTTTTTATATATGTATACATATATATGTATATCATATGTATGTATCACATATGTAAACTATGTTTTTATCTGTCTTTTAAACTTAAAAAGGAGTATATCATGTTGAATGCAGTCTTCTTAGACTTGCTTTTATTACTCAACATTATGCTACTTATTTCTTAAATTAAGACAATAATGAAGTTTGCCACATCCATTCACTATTCTTTTCGCAAATTATTTCTCATGTGATGCTGTTTGATAGCACTTTACCCACAATAGAACTTTTTCAAAACTGGAGTCGGTGTTCTCAAACCCTGCTGCTGCTGCTGCTTTATCAGCTAAGGGAATGAAATATTTTAAATCTTTTGTTGGTATTTCAGGAATCTTCACAGTATCTTCATCAGGAGTAGATTCCATCTGAAGAAACCACTTTCTTTGCTCATTTGCAAGTAGCAACCCCTCATCCATTAAAGTTTTATCGCGAGATTGCAGCAATTCAGTCGCCGTCTTCCGGCTCCACGTCTAGTTCACGTTCTCCTCTGCAGTTACCCCCTCCACGGAAGTCTTGACTCCCTCCCAGTCATCCCTGAGGGTAGAACCAACTTCTCCCAAACTCCCGTTGATGTTGATATTTTGGCCTCTTTCCATGAAGTATTAATGTTCTTAATGGCATCCAGAATGGAGAATCCTTTCCAGAAGATTTTCAATTTACTTTGCCCAGATCCATCAAAGGAATCACCATGTACAGCAGCTATAGCTTTATGAAATGTGTTTCTTAATAAGACTTAGAAGTTGCAACTATCCTTGATCCCTGGGTTCTGGAATGGACCCTGAGTTAGCAGGCATGGAGACAACATTGATCTTGTACATCTACGCTCAAGCTCTTGAGTGACCACGTGCCTTTGTCAATAAGCAGTAATACTTGGGAAAGAATTTTTTTCTGAGCTAGGTCTCAATAGTGGGCTTAAAATCCAGACTTAGTTGTTTCATTTATAGAGCACAGGTAGAGTAGATTTAGCAAAATTCTTAAGGGCCCTTAGAATTCCAGAATGGTAAATGAGCATTGGCTTCAACTTAAATTCACCAACTGCATCAGTCCCTGACAAGAGAGCCAGCTTGTCATTTGAATCTTTCAAGTCAAGCATTGATTTATTTTCTTTAGCTATAAAAATCTTAAATGGCATCTTCTTCCAATATAAGGCTGTTTCATCTAAATTGAAAATATGTTTAGGGTAGCCACCTTCTTTCATCAGCTGTCTTAGCTAGATCTTCTGGATAATTTGCTGCAGCTTCTACATCGGCCCTTACTGCATAACTTTGTAGTTTTATGTTATGGAGACAGCTCCTCTCCTTAAACCTCATGAACCAACCCCTGCTAGCTTCAGACTTTTCTTCTGCAGCATGCTCACCTCTCTCAGCCTCACAGAACCGGAGAGAGGGCCTTGCTCTGGAGTAGGCTTTCGTTTAAGGGAAGGTTGTGGCTGGTTTGATCTAACCAGATCATTAAAACTTTCTCCATGTCAGCAATGAGTCTGTTTCACTTTTTAAAAAAATCATTTGTGTGTTCACTGGAGTAGCACTTTTAATTTCCTTCAAGAACTTTTGCTTTGCATTCACAACTTGGCTGACTGTTTGGCACGAGAGGCCTAGCTTTCAGCCTATCTTGGCTTGATATGCCTTCCTCAATAACCTTAATTATTTCTAGCTTTTGATTTAAATTTGTAACTCTTGCTTTCATTTGAACACTTGGAGGCCATCGTAGGGTTATTAAGTGGCCTGATTTCAATGTTGTTATGTCTCAGGGAACAGAGAGGCCCAAGGAGAGGGAGAGAGATGGGGGAATGGCCAGTCAGTGGAGCAGTCAGAACCCACAAAACATTCGTAGGTGAAGTTCACCATGGTATGTGAGCATGGTTCATGGAGCCCCAATGCCATACAATAGTAACATCAAAGATCACTGAGCACAGGTCAACATAACAACTATAAAAATAATAAAAAACTGTTTGAAATATTGTGAGAATTACCAAAATGTGACACCCAGACACAAAGCTATTTGAAAAATGGGGCCAATAGACTTGCTAGAGGCAAGGTTGCTGCAGACCTTCAATCTGTTAAAACAAAAACACAGTATCTGCAAAGCACAATAAAATGTAGTGCAATAAAAAAATGAATATGCCTGTTTAGAATTGGTGTTAAACCTGTTTTTATTTGAAATATTCTTGCTTCCTTCCTTCTTTCCTACCTTCCTTTCTTTTTCTTTTTCCTTCATCTTCCTTTTTTCTCTCTTTCAAAATAAACTTTATTTTTAAGAACAGTTTTAAGTTCATAGCAGTATTGTGCAGAATGTACAAAGATCTCCCATATACCTCCTGCTTCACACATGCATAGCTTCTCTCATTGTCAAAATCTCCCACCAGTTCTTGGCCTCCTAGCTTGCTTGGTGAGAGGGTCATCCTGATACACCAAGGTTGTGGGTTTGACCTTCCAGTCAGGGCACATACAAAAAACAACCAATAAATACATAAGTGAGTGCAATGATAAATCAATGTTTCTCTTTCTCTCCCTCTCTGAAATCAATGAATAGAAAATTTATTTACAAAATCTTCCACCAGAGTGGTACTTTTGTCATAATTGATGAAATTACATTGACACACCATTATCACACAGAGCCTAGAGTTTACACAAGAGTTCACCTTTTCTAACACTGCTCTGGCAGGGGGATGAGAGTGCTACTTCATTCTGCTAGGCAGAGGTAGATGTCCAGGTTCTCCATCTGTCCTCCACTGACACCAAGGTTAGGGTGGGGGCTCCTCTTTAGCTCTGGGTTGGGGTGGGAATTAAATCTCCTCAGATGGTCTCTGCTGACACAGTTATGGGTTGGCCTTATATTGGTGGGTATGAGGAAATTTCTGACTCCACTAGGCCTGCTCTGATATCACCCCAGTGAGGAAGAGGGGGATGGATACCTTGCTCTTGCCAGGTGGAGGTGGAAGTTCTGACTCACCCCCTAGTCCCCACTGATGCAATGGGAGAGAGAGATTGTTATTGCCTGGTGATAATAAAAGTCATGGCTCCCTAGGTGGCTTTCTGCTTCTGGTGCCAGTGGTAGGGCCCCTCATTACAACCTGGTAAGGGTGGAAGTCTAGGTCCCTGCTTTATTTTTTCTGGAGTGGATGGTGGTGTGGCCACAGCATTTTCTGGGGTATCTGAGCTGGACTACAGTAGTTACTGTCTGAAAGTTTTTATCTTGCTAGATTTCCACTTTCCTGGTCCTTTGGCTAGCGTGAGCATGCTTTATTTTTATTTTTAATTTTTTTGTCTGTACTTATTTGTCTTTTTGGGTTGCCATCTTCTTCAGCTCCAAGTCTGGGATAAATGAGGCAAAAAGGAAACCCGTGGCATTCACCACTGCGTCCTTCCTTGAGTGCTGAGGCCCCTGGTTGGTCCGCCTTTTTCTCTGCACCTTTCAGAGTCTCTTATTAGTTTTATTATATCTAATGTCTAGGATTTTCAGGTGGACTTAGTGGAAGGAGGAGAGAAAACAATGCCTACTCTCTGCTCAGAACCAGAGGTCCAGGGCAGGTTACAACATATCCATTTTACAGAAGAAAACTGTAATATTCAAAGATGTTAATGAACTTTTCCAAGGTCACATAGGAAGTGAGGGACAGGGAAAGATCACATTCAGGCTGTGATGTTCTGAAGGTCAGGGTTTCACCAGTTTGTCTTTAGATAGATTCAGATGCTTTTTCAGCATAATTTCTGATAACTTGAGTCTTCTCTCCAATGTCAAGCAGTCATCACTGAGGCCGTGCAAGAAAACTGCATCGCTCCTAATTTCTGCTTCTTGCACCAAAGCATGATCTCTTTCAGGGTAGCATAAATCTCAGCTTATTGCATGGAACAATATGTCCTGTTATATAATGTTTCTGTGTTTTCCACTTTTATGCAAGGCATATTGTTGACGATCAGTAGCTGCCAGTAGACCTTGGTATTTAAAGCCTGCTTGGATAATTCTAGGCAAATACTGAGATATATAAAACAGAATGTACTGCCAACTTCACCTTTTCTTTTGTATCCATTTCTCCCCTGTTCTTCAGTCTTCTCCAAGGGAGTAGATAATGGCGGTGCTATGTTCAGTTCCCCTTGGATACCATTTACTATTTTTGTACACCACCTGGTTTTGCTGTGCTTTCCAAAGCCAGTACTTGCAGCCTTTCTGGTGTTTCATAAAGGCAAATAACTGAAAATACATGGGAGTTGCATCCCCTTGGTGTTACCCTTAACTAATGACAGACGGATACAGGCCACTCTGTGGAAGCAGGCTGAGGCTACCCTCTGCAGGACAGTGGTGCCTGTGATGATATTGTCACCTGACTTTCTCCCCTTTCCCATCCCACCATCCCTTCTTTTCTGGCTTCCCTTGGGGGCACTTCTTTAATAAATCATTGGCACACAAATCCTGTCAGGGTCTGCATCTGGGGAACCTGACTAAGACATCCTTCAAAGAAGTTCAGAGGTGAAGTTGTCTATCTGGAATGTGAGGGTGTGTTGTATAACTATACAGCTACTGCAGTCACTGTTGAGGAGGAAGAGGGAGGAGTCATGGCCAGGTTGCCATGATCTTGTTGTTATGGAGACCACCAAGCTGGGCTTCATCACAAGGTTGCTTTCTTCCAGGTATGATGTTGCTGTGGAAACACAGAGTGCAAAGCCTCAAAGAACACCCTGTTCTAATCTCAGCTGCTTTATCCATCTGCTTTTTGTCTCAGCAGCAGCAGGAGCTTAGTGAGACAGGAGGCTGTGACCACATCTCTGTTCAATCCAATTCTCTAGAGAAGAGCCCCACCCCTGGACTTTTTCATGGGTGAGTGGGAATCTTGGGGTATTTTAGGTAAGGTTTGCTAAATTAGATCAAAACAAAATCTTCCTGTGTTGTAGGGTTTTCAAAAGGACTGCCTGGAATCGTGCATACCACATATTTATTTCAATCTAAGATCAAGTGGATCCACCTTAAACTCAGCCTTATTTTGACCCTGTAGATTCTTTTAGTATTATTAACCTCTTTGTTCCCAGAAATGGGAACGATTATGCTAACTCACAGCTAATGTCTTCCATTGTCAAGGAAGCAAGACTTTAAGTAGAGGAGTTATGGGATGTGGTATCTCTCCATGGGGGTGGTATTGATTCTGGACTCTGAGCGCAGGCATCCGTGTGGCCCAAGGCTATCTTGCTGGTGGGTGACAGAGTTCTCAGCTACAGTATAATGTGATAGATATAGTTTCATGATAAGAGCATGGACTTTGGTGTAAGACAGTGTCTTGTCTTAGTGCGGACTGCTATAATAAACATCATAGACTGGGTGGCTTAAGTAACAAACATTTATTTCTCAGTTCTGGAGGATGGGAAGTCCAAGATCAAGGTGCTGGCAGATTTAGTGTCTGGTGAGAACTGTCTTCTAGGTTTTCAGATGGCTGCCTTCTTGCTCTGTTCTCACATGGCAGAGAGAGTAAGAGAGAGAGAGGGAGAGAGGCAGAGAGAGAGAGAGAGAGAGAGAGAGAGAGAGAACTCTGCTCCCATCTCTTCTTCTTTTAAAAGTACTAATCCCATTATGAGGACTCTATCCTCATGACCTCATCTAAACCTAATTACACTCCAAATGCCCCACCTCCAAATATCATCATGTTGGAGATTAGGGTCACAATGTGTATGAATTTGGAAGTGGGATACAAATGTTCAGTTCACAACAGATGGTCTTAGGTTGACTGACTCTTGAAGCAAGGACAGAGTGTGAAAAAGTCTCTTTTATTTTATTGTAAAGTTATTTACTTTGCCATTTAGAATTAGCAATGTCTTCTGCATTTCATTGTAGTTACTGCTGCTGAAATTAAACTGTGCCACTGAATTAGAATTTCTATAGATAATTCCTGAAAATTTTACTACCTGCATCTCTTAAAGGTAGGTTTGGGAGTCAGAATCATTTTCAAATGAAAGCAATGTCAATCAAGGTTCAGACAGGAAAATAAAAATCATTCTAGGTATTTCAAATAGAACAAGATTTAATATGGAGACTAAGGTGTCTACAACAATTATTGAGAGTACTGAAGAAGGAAAGTCAAGAGGATAACCATAGCTGTGGACCATCCAAGAGAGATTCTAATGCCATGAAGAGGTCAGGAACACTGCTGGCCTCACAGCTTCTCTGTAGCATTATGGGAGTGAATTTCTAGGGAACTTGGAAGCTATTATTTAAAGAAAGCCCATTTAGTGGGGACAGGCTCATAAATGGAGAGCAGGATGACTGGGAGATTGAGGGGTGGAAGAATTGAGCACAAAGGAGAAAGGGCTCATGGTCATGGACAACAGTATGGTGATTGCTAGGGAGCATGGGGTATAATTGGACTAACTGATAGTGGAAAAAATACAATAAAAATTAAATCAGGAGGGACTTATGGTCAAGTTGGATGCATAGGTAAACATGCTTTGCTTTCTCACACAACTACAGAAAAAATTACAACTAGACCACACACAAAAAAATCACCTGGAACCATCAGAAAATTGAGCTGTATGGAAGTCTAACAACCAAGAATTTAAAGAAGCCACATTCATCCACGAGGAGCAGAGACACGGTGTGGTACAGAGAGGTGGCAGAATGGGTAGTCCTACAACATGTGTGGTAGATAAATGCCAGGAGGGATACCTCAGGAGTGAGGGATCCCAGCCCCAGACCAGACCACAGAGCTCAGGGTTCCAGTGCCAAGAAGATAAATCCTTATAACTTCTGGCTATAAAAACAAGTGGGGGTTGGGGCAGCAGAATAAATAGCTGGAGTTTCAGGAGACTCCTCTTAAAGGACGTGTAGGGACTTAGGACTTATGCAGACCCACCCACTCTGGGATTCAGTACCAGGGCAATAGCTGGAAGGGCACCAGTGGCATAAGGGTAGAAAGTGAAGCAACTAGAGAGAGGGTGAGTGCTGGATGACAGCTTTCTCTTGAGCAAGCCTCCAGAAAACAGGCACTGGCATTGTCCCCTCCCTGAGCCTTCCCCCCACAAAGAGCTACAAAGTGGTGAAATGGGTTGCCCCGCACTGGTGATTACTTAAGACTCCACCCCACACAATTTGCTGGTGCCTTTTCTACAATAGGCCACACTACTAAGACAGAGTCAAAGCAGCTCTACCTAATATATTGAAACAAACACAAGGAGGCCGCCAAATTGAGGAGACAAAGAAATATGGCCCAAATGAAAAAAAGGACAAGACTCTAGGAAAAGAACTAAATGAAATTGAAATAACCAACCTATCAAATGAAGAGTTCAAAACACTGGTTATCAGGATACTCAAAGAACTCTTTGAGTATGGCAACAGCATAAAAAAGACCCAGGCAGAAGTTAAGGTTACATTAAATGAAATGAAGAAAAATCTACAGGTAGCCAACAGTGGAGGAGATGAAACCAAGATTCAAATCAATGATTTGGAACGTAAGAAAGAAAAAGCATTCTATTAGAACAGCAAGAAGAAAAAATAATTGAAAAAAAATGAGGGTAGTCCAAGGAGATTCTGGAATATCTCCAAGTGTACCAATATCCTAATCATAGGGGTGCCAGAGGAGAAAAGAAAGAACAAGAAATTGAAAGCTTATTTGAAAAAATAATGAAAGAGAACTTCCCTAGTTTAGTGGAGGAAATAGACATATAAGTCCAGGAAGCACAGAAAATCCCAAACAAGTTGGACCCAAAGAGGGCCACCCCAAGACACATCAGATAAAATGCCAAAGGTTAAAGATAAAGAGAGAAAAAAGCATCAAGAGAAAAGCAGAGAGTTACCTACAAAGGAGTACCCATAAGACTATTAGCTGATTTCTCAAAAGAAGCTTTGCAGGCATGAGGGACTGGCAAGAAGTATTCAAAGTGATGAAAAGTGAGGACCTACAACCTAGATTACTCTATCCAACAAAGCTATCATTTAGAATCGAAGGGCAGATAAAGTGCTTCCCAGACAAGGTAAAGCTAAAGCAGTTCATCATTACCAAGCCCTTATTACATGAAATGTTAAAGGGACTTATTTAAGAAAAAGAAGATCAAAATTATAAACAGTAAAATGGGAACAAATTCACAACTATTGACAACTGAATCTAAAAAACAAATGAACCAAACAAGCAGAGCAGAAACAGAATCATAGACATGGAAATCATTTGGAGCGTTATCATTGGGGAAGGGGAAGGGGAAGAATGCAGGAAAAGGTGCAGGGATTAGGAAGGGTAAACAGGTAGGTACAAAATAGACAGGAGAATGTTATGAATAATAGAGGAAATGGAGAAGCCAAAGTACTTATATGCATGAGCCACGGACATGAATTAAGGGGACTAATTGCTGGAGGAAATATATGTACTAGGTGGAGAGGGACAAAAGGAGGCAAAGGGGAAAAAATCAGGACAACTGTAATAGCACAATTAATACAATATATTTAAGAAAGATTAAATACAAAAATAAAAACAAAAACCCCATTTGTGTCAATACGGATGGATCTTTATCATGCTAAGCAAAATAAGTCAGATGGAAAAGGTCAAGAACCATGTGATTTCAGTTATATGTGAAATATAAAACAAAGTCACAAGTGAACAAACAAAACAAATGAAGAACACATTGTCACAGACAACAGTATGGTGGTTATTAGATGGGCGGGGTGGGTGGAGGTAGGGTGAAGAGGGAAAGGAGTGATGAAGAATGCTAAATTTTGGGTGCTGAGCAATTATGCAATATACAGATAATGCGTTATCAAATTGTACACTTGAAAGCTGTATAATCTTATTGATCAATGTCATCCCAATAAAGGTAAAAAAAAAAGCCTCTTTTCTGAGAAGCCGCATTTGAGAATCCTCTTTTTCTGTTTAAGCTAGCAGAGAAAGTAGACTAATTCTACCCCTTTTCTGCCTTCTAACTCTGGCATGAGTGTACTCCTTGTTGTCAACTAAACCATTCATAGTACCCTGCTGACAATTGCATATGTGACAGTTAGTTCCCAGACTTTCAGCCCTTGTGATACAGAGAGAAGAGAGAAGGGGAGGAAAGAGTGTAGGGCCAACAGACAATACCTGGTTATCATTTATTCTGTTATTATTATTATTTTATTGATTATATTATTGCAGTTGTCCCATTTTTATCCCCTTTGCCCCAACCAGCCAACACCTCCCATTCCCTCAGGCAATCCCCACACCATTGTTTATGTCTATAGCCCAATCATGCATACAAGTTTTTTTGACTACTCCATTTCTTATACTGTACATTCCCATGGCTATTCTGTAACTACCTATTTGTACTAATTCTCTCATTTCTTCACCCATTCCCATACACCATGCTTCCATCTGGCAACTATCAAAATGCTTTCTGTATCTATGATGCTGTCTCTGTTCTTGTTTGCTTAGTTTATTTTTTAGGTTCAATTTTTGATAGACATGTATTTATTGCCATTTTGTTGATCGCAGTTTTTATCTTTTTCTTAGATAAATCCCTTTAACATTTCATATAATAATGGTTTGGTGATAATGAACTCATTTAGTTTTTTCTTGTCTGGGAAGCCCTTTATCTGTCCTTCAGTTCCAGATGGTATCTTTACTGAGTAGAGCAGTTTGACTGGAGGTCCCTGCTTTTCATGACTCTGAATATTTCTTGCCAATCCCTTCTAGGCTGAAAAGTTTCTTTTGAGAAATCAACTGACAGTCTTACGGGAACTCTTCTGTAGGTAACTAACTGTTTTTTTTTCTTGCTGCTTTTAAGGTTCTCTGTTTATCTTTAACCTTTGGCATTTTAATTATGATGTGTCTTGAAGTGGGCCTCTTTGCATCCGTATTGCTTGGGACTCTCTGTGTTTCCTGAACTTGGCTGTCTAGTTCCTTTACCAGATTAGGGAAGTGTTCTTTCATTATTTTTTCAAACAGATTTCCACTGCTTTGCTATTTCTCTTCTTCTTGCACCTCTATGGTGCAAATGTTGGAACAATTGATGTTTTTGCAGAGGCTGCTTGTACTATCTTCATTTTTCTGGATTCTCTTTTCTCATTGTTCTGCTTGATTGTTTTTTGCTTCCTTATGTTCTAAATCATTGATTTGATTCTTGGCTTCATCCAGTCTCCTGTTGTTTTCCCTTGTTCTTTATTCTAATTAGTGTACCCTTCATTTCTGACTGGGTCTTTTTTTATGCTGCTGAGGTCCTCACTAAGTTCCTTGAGCATCCTTACAATCAATGTTTTGAAGACTGCTTCTGATAGATTGCTTATCTCCATTTTGTTTAGTTCTTTTTCTGGAGTTTTGATCTGTTCTTTCATTTGGGCCATGTTTCTTTGTTTCCTCATTTTGGCAGCTTTTCTCTGTTTGTTTCTATGTAGTGGTTCTAGTTGCTATGACTTCCCATCTTGGTAGCATGGCCTAATGTAGTAGGTGTCCTGTTGGGTCCAGTGGCACAGCTGCCCTTAGGTGGACTGAGTACACCTTCTTGTAGTTGACCCTTAATTGCTATTGGCAGGTCAGTGGGAGGGATTTACCCAGGCCAGTCAGCTGCATGGCCTGGCTGTAACCACTGACTATTGACCACCAAACCCTGCTATCCATGGAAGATCAGCTGTGCAGAGACAGTGTGGTGGTTCTCCAACATGGTTGGTAGTTGTCCACTGGGTGTGCAGCCTCTGGGGTTTCCTGGGTGGTGCAGGCCAAGGTCAGCTCCCACCTGTGTTCTTCCTGGGGCCACCCTGCGTGAGCTGTAAAGTAATCTGAGATGGTTACTACTTGTGCTGGGCTTGGAGTTTCCATGAATCTCACCTGGGTGCTGGCAGTAGGCTGGGTTCACACTCAACAAGAGGCATGGGGACTGAGGGCTTACTGAGGCCAGCTGTTCCTTGTTTGATAGGACTTAGTAAGTTGTGAAGCATGAGGCAAGACCAGCCATTCATATGAAAAATTCACTGTTAACTGCTTGGGTGGGCCTGTAAGTTGGGTGGGATGGAGTCAGGGGATCTCTAGGGCAGGGTAAACAGTGTTAGGTTGATGGAGTCTCAGATATGGCATTGCCTACAGGCACTGTGTCTCTGTGGGGTGAGGGTTCAGAAAAGGGACAAAGGCCTCTATCTACCTTTCTGTCTGGGAGAAAGCTGACTCCCAGCTCTCTCCTTTTTTAAAAAATATATTTTATTGATTATGCTATTACGGTTGTCCCATTTTCCTCCTTTAACTCCCCTTCACCCTGCACACCCCGTCCCACCCACATTCCCCTCCTTTAGTTCATATCCATGTGTCATACTTATAAGTTCTTTAGTTTCTACATTTTCCATACTATTCTTAGCCTCCCCTTGTCTACTTTCTACCTACCATCTATGCTACTTATTCTCTGTACCTTTTCTGCCTTCCTCCCCTTCCCACTCCCCTGTTGATAACCCTCCATGTGATCTCCATTTCTGTGGTTCTGTTCTTGTTCTATTTATTTGCTTATTATTTGTTTTTGTTTTAGGTGTGGTTAACAATTGTGAGTTTGCTGTCATTTTACTATATGTGGTTTTTATCTTCTTTTTCTTAGATAAGTCCCTTTAACATTTCATATAATAAGGGCTTGATGATGATGAACTCCTTTAACTTGACCTTATCTGAGAAGCACTTTATCTACCCTTCCATTCTAAATGAAAGCTTTGCTGGATAGAGCAACCTTGCCTTTCATGACTTGGAATACTTCTTTCCAGCCCCTTCTTGCCTGTAAGGTCTCTTTTGAGAAATCAGCTGACATTCTGATGGGAACTCCTTTGTAGGTAACCGCTTCCTTATCTTTTGCTGCTTCTAGAATTCTCTCCTTCATTTTAATCTTGGCTAATGTAATTATGATGTGCCTTGGTGTGTTCCTCCTTGGGTCCAACTTCTTTGGGACTCTCTGAACTTCCTGGACTTCCTGAAAGTCTATTTCCTTTGCCAGATTGGGGAATTTCTCCTTTATTATTTGTTCAAATAACTTTTCCACTTGTTGCTCTTCCTCTTCCCCTTCTGGTACCCCTATAATTCAGATGTTGGAAAGTTTAAAGATGTCCTGGAGGTTCCTAAGCCTCTCCTCATTTTTTTGAATTCTTGTTTCTTCATTCTTTTCTGATTATAGGTTTTGGTCTTCCTTCTGGTCCACTCCATTGATCTGAGTCCCAGTTTCCTTCCCATTATTATTGGTTCCCTGTACATTTTCCTTTATTTCACTTAGAGTAGCCTTTATTTTTTCATCTAATTTGTGACCAAAGTCAACCAATTCTGTGAGCATCCTGATCACCAGCGCTTTGAACTGTGCATCTGATAGGTTGGCTATCTCTTCATTGCTTAGTTGTATTTTTTCTGGAGCTTTGATCTGTTCTTTTGTTTGGGCCATCTTTTTATTTTATTTTTTTTGCCTTGACACATCTGTTATGTATGAGGGGCGGAGTCTTAGGTATTTGCCAGGGTGGGGCAAGCCAGTCACTGGGTTGTGACGCCGTATGTGTGGCAGGTTTCTGAGAGGGAATGATGGCACTTGCTCCACTCTCTGCCAGATTTCAGCCACTTCCCCCATTTCCCCCCAAGCAAACTGGGTCCTTCTGGTGCTGATTCCCATGTGGGTAGGTTTGTGTACATTCTAGGACCCTGTGGTTCTCTCCAACGAATTGTCCTGTGAGGCTGGGAGTCTCTCCCAGCACCTCAACTCCCACAGGTGTTTTCAATCAGTGTTTTGAGGCTTTATTTCCCAGCACTGGGATGCTGGGTTGTGTGGTCTATCTCGCTCCCCAGTTTTGCCTGGTTTATCTGTGTGAGAATGTGGGACTGGCTGCTCTGTCAGCCGCCTTGTGCACTGTGCTCCTCTACAATCCCCCACCTCTCTGCGTCCATAAGCCATCATCTTGCGCGCCCAGGGCCCGCCAGCCACTGCTTTGCCACGACCCCTCTTCACCTGGCCCCCCGACTCTGTCCCTTCTACCAGCTTGGATGAATATGTCTACTTGGTTGAATTCCTTGGTTGTTGGACTTCCACACAGTTCAATTTTCTGTCAGTCCTGGTTTTTTGTTTCTAAATTGTTGTTGTCCTTATTTTGGTTGTGCAAAGAGGCACAGTGTGTCTGCCTATGCCTCCATCTTGGCAGGGAGTCTTATCCCCAACTCTCTCCTTGATACAGATACTTCAGTTTCTCTCTGTATGCCAGTGATGCCTTTTAAGCTGCTACCCTGGCACTGGAGCTCAGAGGGAGTGCATCTGAGTAAGTCTGTGTGTGGGTTTTTTAATAGGAACTGCTTGGGTCTTCAGAAGTTTCTTCTGCTGACAGAAGTTTCTTCCTGCTGGTTTTTGCAACCAGAAGTTTTGGGAATTTCTCTTCCTGTCACTGGAACCCTGGTCCAGGGGCCTGGTGTTGGGCTGGGACTCCTTGCTCTCAAGACATCCCTCTGGAATTTTTATTCACCACACATGAGTGTGGGACCAGCCCATTCCATGTATCCACCCTTTCTACTAGTCTGGATGGATGTGGTTTCTTTAATTCTGTAGTTGTGAGACTTCCATTCAACTTGATTTCTGATAGTTCTGAGTGATGGTTTTTGTATAATTTAGTTGTAATTTTGATGTGGTTGTGTGAGGTGAGGCATGTTTACCTATGTCACCATCTTGATCAGAAGTCCCTCAGTCATTGTATTAGCCTAGTCCCCAGAACCTGGTTTTATTTCTCAACTCTTGTAATTGTGAATTGGATTGTGGAGTGTATGAGCTGTATATTTCTAATACATCTTGTAATTATGCTTTTGCCCTTGTTTGGCTATATATGTATAATATATAGGCAAAATTCATGACTATATGTACAATAGATTGTTTGATTTTGGGTCAACTAAAAGTCAGCATGTATTTAGTGAACACTCGGGATCTGAGACCCAATGATTATAATGTCATTAATTATCTGGTATGATAATATAAAAATAGTGATAATGATATAATGATAATGCTGATAATGATAGCTACCACTTATCTTTTACTGTTAGCCCCTGTTCTAATTACTTTACATCTACCAATTCATTTGTTCCTCACCACAATCAGAGAGGTGGGTAGGTATCATTGCTATTCTCATTTTACAGATGAAGGCACTGAAATATCAAGTGGTTAAATAAATCTTCCAATTTCATAAACTAATAAGTGGCAGAACCAAGATTTGAATTTCAAACTAACTCTTAAGCACCAGAAAACACACAGAAATTGTAACAGTCATAATAGAATTTGTATTCATGTGTTACTTTATTTTAAATCCTTTTATTGAATGCCATCAAAATATGAGTTTTCTTGGACTGTCCCTTCTGTTTACCTTTGTATTTTGTGATGAAATTAGTGGTTAAAATTTATTGAGAGATTTCTATGTATCAGAACTATGTTGAAGGATTTGCAAATAATGTAACATTTAATGCTAAAAACTACTTTATGAGGCCTGGAGAAGTTAAGTAATCTACCCACTGTCACCTTATAAGGAAGTGACAGAGCCTGGATTCAAACTCTAGAGCTGCACAGGCCAATATGGTTAGCTACTAGCCAATGTCATGCCTGAGAACTTGAACTGTGGCTAGTGCAAATTATAATGTCCTGTAAGTAGAAAACGCGTATGGAATTTCAAAGGCCTTTCACACTGTGGTGCATCTGGGAGATATTGTAATGTGAAGTAAGACTTAATAATCTAATTTCCAGCCTCAATCTCTTCCTTGGAGTTTGTCTAAAAGTTATGGAGGCATGTTGGCTACAGTGATTAGAGTAGACTTTATTGACTGCAAGGTACTTGAGTGACAGGTGGGACTCTGAAGGATAGGATAAATTTGCATTTCTTAGAAATGCTCACAGCATGTCGAGGTTAGTGAGCAGATCAGTTTTGCTGGAGGGATGTGTTGTTTCAGAGACTATTTGTTATAAATCATTTACCCTGCCTTAAGCCAAGGAGGGGACTTTATTGGAGGGATGCAAGGCTCTTTCCTACTACACAGGCAGATAGTATAGCTGGGCCTCAGGTGGAACTTTGAAACCTGACACTTTTTTTCTTTTCCTGGGGTTGCCTAGTCTAGCAACTTCGTTTTTCTTCTCTGCTTTATTGTCCTCTCTCTATGATAATTAATTTATTCTGAGTCTTCCAGCTCATGGTGAAAAAAACACTTGATTGACTGGAATTGCTGGGTCCTTGTTCAAAATTCTCTGAGGGGAACATGATTGACTGGGCTTTGGTAAAATATTCTCCTGTAGTCCAACTAATGAATCAAAATGTGCAAATGAATCAATATGCTACAGGAATAACTGCCTCTGTATTTTTTTTTTTTTTTTGCCTTCTCTTCTATCATGCATGGGTAACTTTCTCAACTCTTTTTCCTCTCAAAAGAATTTTTAAAATACTTTCACCACTCCATAAACACAACACAGCTCTTAACCTAGTAAAGCAATGCAATTAGCAGTTTTATTTAAGGCAGTTCCCAGTACAGGTGTTCTGAGATGTCCTCTTGTGTTTGGCCAATGAATGAACCTTCTATTGTTCTCATCTTTTGTGTATAAAGCTCAATGAGACTTGATAGCTTTGTTTTCTCTCTTTCTCTCCCCAATATTTTTACATTCTATTTACAAGTATAGATAATGTTATATTTTATCAGTTTGTCTTCAGACAGAGGGGACTGTGAGGATCTGGAAGGCCTGGACTATGTTTTACTTGTCCTTACTTTTCTGATGCTGGTACACGATGCACTTTCCATAAACATATGTTGAATGAAAGAAAGAATGAACGGCACTGCATTTTCTATGCAAAAAAGACAGGGTTTGTATTTTCAATAATTCCCTTTCTATCACCTATTCTATGCTCCTTTTCTAACCTACCACTATGGCTTTTTAAATAACTTGTGCTTTGGATTCTCTTAGTTGGGGGAAAGATTTACTTAAGGTGATTTTTCAATACTCAGATTCACTCACGTAAGTGATGAGATTTGGCAGTTGAATTGCACATTTCCTCTGGCAGGACTTTTCTCAGTAGTGATCACCCCTATAGAAATGCTCTACAAATGGCTTCTCTGAAGGGGGCCTCTGTGCTAGAGAACACCGATTCAGTCCCCTGTAGATCTTTGTTTTGTGAAAGGTCTCTGAACTGAATTATGCAACAATTTCTCACTGTCTGATCTGGCTATTCCAAGCCTTCTTTTCATCCATCTTCCTGGGCATGATTGTTGCCCAGAGAAATTCAGGATGAAATGGCTAATTCAAAGTCTGCTGCCACAGGTTTAGCTACGGAGTAGGCACTTTTGGCCTATGTAGCTGTGTACAAGATCAGATTCCTTGAACAACAGCCAAATCTTTGCTCCACATCATGCCATGGAGAGTAAAATAACACTTCTGCCAATTTTGGAGCTTTGCAACCTTGACAGTAATTATTAAAAACTGTTAACAGTCCAAATATTTCAGCAATCTAATGCCATAAAAATGAAGCCAAACCTTCAATCAAGTGTTTCTAATATAATTTCTCTTTGCTAGCTTTGCTATTAAAGGTGAGTTTAACTGACTCACATATTAGTATATGTAAATTAACCAGGTTGCAATTGCTTTATTATTACTATGATAAAATTGGCTTATTTTATTCTCAAAATAAGGAACAATCCATCTAGACCAGTAAATTGAATCATTTTCCTGGTTTACACCAAACGTACAAAATTCATAATCGCCAGTGCTCACTCTATGTTAAAAGACGTGGCTCAATTGTTTACATAGTGAAAAAAATATACATAAGATATATTGAATGCTTCCTATGAACTAGGAGCTTTACATACTCTATGCTGTTTATTTTGTTTTATTTTTTAAAGATTTTATTTTTTATTTTTAGAGAGGTGAAGGGAGGGAGAAAGAGGGGGAGAAACATCAATGTGTATTTGTCTCTCGCATGCGCCCTACTGGGAGCATGTGCCCTAGACTGGGAATCAAACTGGCGACCCTTTGGTTTGCAGGGTAGCACTCAATCAACTGAGCCACACCAGCCAGGGATATACTGTTTAATATCACAACGAGATCATCCCCATTTTACAGGTGTGGAAACTGTTATGCTTAAGGCTAACAATAAGTAGTATAACTGGTATTTGGCTCTCATCTGTATGGTTTTAAAGGCTTTTTTCTTTCTAATCTCCTAAACTATCTCCTTTACCAGTTCTTCTCTCTTTCTCTTTTTAATCCCTTAAAATTAAAATATATTGATTGAATATATTTATATCTATATACAATGAAGGCTGAGGGTAATTTTGGGGAAGATATGAGGGAGATAATGATGTATTTATAAAATGTAAGTCGAACTACAATGTTAGGCGCCTCCACTGGCTTTATAGTCAAGGTCACACTGTTCCAACTTACTTCTGAGTATGTGGAGCTGTGTCATGTGTCTTTAGGAACAGAGAAGGGCCCACAGGTCCTCCTGTCCCCGCCTCCTGCCGTATCCTTGCTGAGTCTCTTCTGTATTCCAAGACCCCACTCTACGCCAGGGCCCTGACTTCAGCACAGGACACCTACTGAGAATGTGAATTGACTTTCTTTGCATCTTTGCTGCCCTTACGGTTAAATCCTACCCCTGCTCTGTAGCACTCACTGCAAGATTTAAAGGTCTCTTTCAATTCTGCAAGGGAGACTTGATGACTTTCACAGTGTTCCTTGAATGGCTAGCTAGCTAATCTGTCATTTTCTTTTGTCAAGGTTTCTAAATTTATTAAATAAAACCAGACAATTTACAATTATTATAATTACAACGGGCCCCATACCGTTTAAGTGTACTGCTAGCGCATACTCCAATACTTCCTTTTGCTCCTTTCCTCATTCCACACAGGAACCCCTTGGTGGTTGTGATGATACTGCATGCCAGGGGTCATTACCTTCTGACTTAACAACACCTGTATGGACTTCGTCCGATCATGAGAAATTCAGCTCCAGAATCCTGTGTTGAGGGTCTGCTTTCTAGGGCCACTTTTGGTGATAGCTGTGTTAGCCTAGGTTCGTCCTGAGACAAGGTCTTGCATTCAGGATATTTATATTGGGAAGCACAAAAGAGGGAAGGGGAGAAGTCAATCCAAGGGTGAATTATGATCTCTAGTATGAGACACTGGGGCTCAGTTCTCCCAGAGACCCTTTAAGAAACCACATGAAAAGATCCTCAGAATTCTCTGTCTGAGGGACAGAATATATCTACTGCTTCCATTCCCTATTATCCAAGGGTTGCCCCCTGGTGTTAACTTCCTCCCACTACCAGCCATCTGTGTGATCAGAATGGCTGGTCTGCGGGCATCTCACATGGCCTAACAGTGACAGAGAACAATGGGGACAGAAAGTGGGCAATGTATCTGGGGCAGTTGACATAATGTATGGATCAGGTTGTACCTGAGCACTGTTGATTGTTTCAGTGATGATGAATAAACAGGTGGGCAGAGAAGATGTGAACTGGGCATAAAAGGTGTGATCTTGTGTGTGATACAGATGTGATCTTGTTATGTGGCCCCAACAAATCATCACACAACAGTCAAGCAATAGAAAATTTCCTAAAGTCTGGATTATTGGTCTCAAATCACACCAACATGAGGCATTGATAGCCATGTCTTGGCTAGGGTGCTCCAGTTTCTCTTCAGTTCCTCTCATCAAATGTTCACTAATGTTGGGGTTCAGACTGGAGGCCACACAATTATTCAGTGCTTTACCTAAATGAATGCTTAGTTACATTTTTGTGGTTAGCGCTACATACACAAATATGTTTTCACTATAAACTCATGTGGTTGCTGATGTCTTCTGAGGACTGTGGTGATATAAAATGTGCTCTTCTATGGGTCAGGGAAGGTAAAAATAGGTTTAATTGAACTCTAAGTTGTGAGAGAGTCCAGAACAAAGATGTATACCTCCATCGATAGGGGTGAATTCAGTTAGATCCACTGCAGACCATCTGCATGCACTGGGAGATCTGCCTGCCTCCTCCCGGCTGGTGGCCTCCTGGGATGCTTCCCTTGGCAGGCGTGTCTTACAGCTGGGCAGAGTATTAGTGAGTTTCTGAATTATTTATGCCAATGCTCTCTTTCATTAGTGTGAATTGTCATGAATTGGTTTAATCAAAGTGATTTAGATTTGAGGAACAAAAGAGTGGGGTTGATTTTTTTTTTTAGTTTAATTTTATAATGGTTTCTTTTTTGTTGCTTTTGAAGATTGTTAGGAAAAGCAGTTTGGTGTACTAGAAGGGACTCTGGGCATGGAGCCTGGAGACCTGGTTCATGGACCTGCTCTCCTGTTCTGGACTCAGCCCTATGGTACCTTAGGGTTCACCTTGTCTAACTAACATCCTGATACTTCATTTGAGGAAACAGAGGCCCAGTGAGCTTAGTGGTGGAATGAGAATCAGAAGCCAGGTGGCTAAATTCCCTCTTGTTTTCATCTACATGATCTCGTTGATCTACTGGGCATTTCTCTTACTTGTGAGGATGCAAGAGAGAAGGCAGCTTTCCACAAGCAGGGAGAGAACTCTCACCAGAAAATGACCAGGCTGGTACCCTGATCTCAGAATTCCAGTGTCCAAAACTGTTAGAAAATAAATGTCTGCCGTTTAAGCCACTCAGTCGATGGTATTCTGTCATGTCAGTCTGAGCTGATGAATACAAGGGGTTAGGATAGAGAACTTAGACTTTCAGAAGTGGATGGTCACTTGTCTTAGTTTGAGTTCTTCCAAAAGCATACCCTGAGACAAGGATTGGAGTGAAAACAATTTATTTGGGAGGTGAGCCCAAGAATCAATGCTGAGGGTATGCAGAAGGGAACGCACTATGGGTTCTCACTGTGGTCAAATGGAGCTCCGTATCCCTGGGGCCCTCTGAAAGTCTATGTGGAATTGCCTGAGAATTTCCCTGTTGAAGAATGGGAAAACTGTGATGTTCATATACCAATTCGCTGTCCCTGTGAAGGCGTTAAGTCCCCAGCATTTCTGGCCTACCTGGCACACACCAGCCTACCAGCAGGTTTCCTGGCCAGAGTGCTGGCAGGGGTAGATGTGCAGGAAAGTGTGTACAGGAATGGTCCCAAGTCATCTCCAGGTGGGCTGAAGAGCGTGAACGCAGCACAGACTGTGTTGACCACAGCGGAACTCTTACACCTTAAGGTGAACACAAACATTTGTGGGTCTTGTTAAAACACAAATTCTGGTTTGGTAGGTCTGGAGTGGGACCTGATTTCTGCCTTTCTAACAAGTTCCCTGTGATGCTGACATAGCAAGTCCATGGATGAGACCTTGAGTAGAAGAAGGTGAATACTCTTTCATGAATTCAGCTCATTTCAACACATTTATTGAGCCTCTGCTGAGCTGGATACTGGGGCAGTCCATGCTTGACATACGAAATAGTGAGATCAGAACATAGGGATCCAGTGTTGCATCCATTTTACAGATGATCGAAGGGCTACCTGCTTTTGGTGTCCAGGATTGGTGGTGTTCACTGCATATTTATTTGTTCTAAGAAACAGAGGAAGGTAGGATTCCTGAACTGCTTCTGTTTCTTGGACAGAATTTCAGTCTATAAAAGTGGTGGAAACCATTAGCACAGATCTGTCTCTAGGCGTGTGTCCCAGTGTCTGAGTGTCAGCCTCTCTGTGGCCACGAGGCGCTTTTCACAAAGCTATTGTTCACTTTAACAATTTCAAGTTAAAAAAATTTAGAGTTGTAATAAAAATAGACGCATTTTTATAGCACTTCACAGCTTACAAAGTGCTTTCCACCACATTATCTCATTATATTCTTTGCAGGCTTGAGAGAAAATAATCTACAAATGGCATTTAAAAATAAACGTATTGCACATTAGGGCAGGTATGTTACACAGCTGGGTGCAGGATATTCCCGACCCAATGGTAATGAGAAGTAGCTGGGAAGAAGGCTGCATATAAACCTATAACATGTCCTAGGGTTCAGACAAAACCGGCACAGCTGGGAAAAGGCAGTTCAGACTCATTGTCATTAGTTTTTCATCTCAGACTTTCCAAGGTAAAAGTCGTAGTGTCTCAACAAGGTCTGTGAACACTTTTGCCCTGTGAGCATATCCTCCAGTTTGACCACTTGGTCTTTTGTTCTGTTGAGAGGCTTTGAGCCATCTGTATGCCTCACCTCAGGTTAAACATTGGGAGTGTGGCTCATACGCAACGGGCATACCACATGGCCGTAAATCTTTTTGGCTAAACAGCCGATGAGCTCAGCCAGTCAGATGAGGAAATAAAAATGAGATGGTAAGGAATTTCTTTAGACATTGTAAAATGACCTGGTTGTGATGACCTTCATAAAAATTTAGCTTCATATGCCCATGAACTTTAATTAGAGCCGTCAAATATTATCAATAGAGAGTATGAATTTTATCTAATGTGTATTATACTTAAGTAAAAGTGAAGATTCTATTGATAATAGTATTCAATAATTTTATTTATAATAACTTCAATAACTGAAATGTTGAGTAAAAAGGAAGCAACTGGATATCATTCATGAATATTTTATCAGTTAAGATGCTTTTTGCTTTAAGAAATAGAATCTTTAATGGAGCAAAAAAAATAAATTGTTTATATAACACACATCTGGAAGTAAGTGGTTCCTAAATTTATTAATTCAGCAGCATGGTTATTGTCTGGGTTCTGGGTTAGCTTCTTTGTGCTTCTTTTGATTTTTATTTCATGGCTACAAAGTGGCTGCCACAGCTCCAAGCATCACAATCTCACACAATTGAATTCAGACAAGCTGGAGAGTGCTTCGTTTCTTCACCTTCTCCTCCTTCTTCATTTTCATCTTCATCTTCATCATCTTCTTTTTATTATGTACAAAGTTTATTCTGAGAAATTACTAGTAAGTTTCCCTTAGACCTTTTTGAGTAGGAGTGGGTCATATACTCACTCACATACCAATCACTGGTAGAAAAAATAGGATTAGCATGATTGGCTTAGCTGATTATGTTTAATCTTCCAGGGCTGGGGCAGGTTCTAAACTTTGTTGAGCACATTGCTCCCTCAAATCTGAACAAAATAAGTGTTATTAGTTAGGTAAAAAGGGAAACTGCTCTTGGGGAGGCAAGCAATTTTGTCCGATGCACATATTTTCTATTGTTTTTCAGAAGTTGTTTGTTTGCCTATTAATTGAACTAGAGACACATTCAGGTGTTATAGTCAAAAGCTAAGATAGAAAACATCTCTTACCGAATCCAACAGAAGTATGGAAACATTTTGTGAGACAAATTGTGTTTTTGGCTAGTTTGGGATTCTTACGAAATGAAAAACTTCCATGCTGCTTGTGTGCCTGTGGTCTTCAGAGGGGTAGAAAGAGAAATGGCATGAGGGGTTAAGTTACTAGATGACCTTTCCGGAGGAAAATTGGGGAAATCTAGAGATTGAGGCAGAGCAGAGCTGTGAGGAAGGAAGTAGATTTGAAGGGAAGGAAGATTTAAACAAGTGTTGCTGTGAGCAGGTGTCCATTCCCTTCACATGTTCGAAAACACAGCTGAGAATGCGAGCTCACCTGGAATCGTCTGTCTCACGCAGCCCGTGTCTCTTCTCCACATGGCTCTGAGAGCCCTGCCTTCAGCAGGGCACATCCTTATTGTTGCTGTCAGGGCAGTACATGACGTATTCTCCCCGCTGACCCCATTCCTAACTGAAACCAGTTCAGACCTGTGGGGGGCTCCTATGGAAATTATAGGATGCTGGAACCTCCATGCTCAAGATCTTCTCAAGTTCAAGACGGCTGCTCAAGCATCAACCACATTCCATCTAGAAGGAAGAAAGGAAAGAAGAAGAGGCCAAGGGCAGTGCTAGCTGGTTTCTTAAGGATGATTTTCAGTAGTTGCTTTGTGATACAGCGGCATACATCCCATTAATCAGAATTTAATCACATGGCCCACCTAGCTATATGGGAATCTGGTAATGTAGTCTTTATTTTGAGTGGCCATGTATGCAGCCAAAGATTCTATTATTATGGAAAAAAGGAAGAATAGATATTGGGAGAACAAAAGAAAGGAACCTCTTTCAGACTCATACTCCTCTTTATAAATGGGAAGTAGACTAGCACTTTTATGACTCTTTACTCTTGATCATGTTATTTGTTTAGCATGGAATGTTCTTTATTCCACCTTGCATTTTACATATCTCTGTAACTCCTTTGTTGTCTCCTGAAATTTTTCTTACCTTCAGAGCTTAATTCAATGTCAGTTCTTCACAGGAGTCCTCGTGGATTCTGCTAGTTAAAACTAACTTCTATGCTCTCCCGTCCTTTTCTCCTACTTTTATTATAGCAAAGTGTTCATCTGTTTCACATTATCAGTAGTTGTTTATTTTTTTCTTTAGATTGCAAGTTTCCTGAGAGTTACGTATTGGATTTGATAATTTTCAAATTCATACAGTGTCTATGTGAAAGAGGAGTAAACTCATGTCTTATTTAAGCCATTGTAACTTTGCCTTTTTTATCACTCATAGCCAAGTATAATCCTAACTGACATAAGAGCCTTCCCCCTTCCCTTTATAGAGCTGGGCACCACTCTATTTTTGAACTGATGATTATAGAGGTGCCACCTAAAAGAGACTGGAACATTAAAAGAATGTTAATGAATGGAAGAAGACTGGGAAATAGACTGGTGAGATGATGTGTTCTCAGTTTTCAGTGTTAGAGGGGTTGGCAGGGTACAGAGGAAAGATGTGAACTTTGTAATCTAACATAGCTGAAATAAAACAGTGGTTGAATGGCTTATAGATATGGGACCTTTAGTAAGCACATTGTTCCTCCTAAGCCAGAGATTCTAGATCTATAAAACGGAAATGAAATACTTACTATGTGAGTTTGTTGGGAGAATTAAATAAGCTGTCTGCAAAGAGCCTGGTACTCAGAGCATACTCATTCCTGGGCCTCATTATAATCATCATACTGCAGATTTGGAATGATTCTGGGGAAAGCACTATGTGGCCGTATCCCAGAGCCACAAAACTGACTACTCACGGGTCAGTGGTCCTTGGAAGGAGATTTACCACAGAAGGCAAGCAATGTTATTACTCTAACAGAAATTGAGAGCGTATTGTTTATACCCCTGTAATTGAGATGAATCTGGCACGGACAGTATCACTCCAATATCCATTTTTAAAGTCTCCAGATGAAAAACGGAGATACAACGTACAAGCACCCACTGATGCTCTTCATAGTTACGGCAGCATGTGGGAAAAGAGCGAAGATGCTGAAAGCAGCCCTTGCACTGAAATATGAACTGAAGCCTGTTCAATTGGGTCGCAGTTAAAACAGCCTGGACTTCATGGTTCTCTAAGGAGGAGCAGTTAAACTGCAGATTTTGTCTTTATTGACAGCAACATAGAAGTTACACATATCACAGGCCAGAAAGCAATGAGTGACATAGTTCTCAGCATGCCAAGGACAGAATAAAAGAGTAGATGCAATAATTTAAAGAAAAATTGGAGAGGATTATGTGAAGTATTAAAAAAAATGACTTGTGGACTCCCAAAAACATCTGAGTAACTCTTTTGACTGTGTACCATGTAAAGTCTCCAGGAATTTTTTCCTGTACTTTGAGGCTGCATTTAGTACTTTTCAGCTTATCAAATGCTTTGAAATACCTTAATGCATTTAATTATTCTATTCTGCATAACAAATTACTACAAACTTGACAGCTTAAGACAGACCACACTTATTCTCTCATAGTTTCTGTGGGTCAGAGGTCTGGGCACCATTTAGTTGGACCTCTGCATAGAGTCTCACAAGCCCAAAATTCAGGTGTTAGCTAGGCTGCATTCCCATCTGGGGGATCAACTGGGAGACAATCTGCTTTCAAGCTCACTCAGGAAATTGGTAGAATTAATTTTCTGTGGTTGTAGGCCTGATTTCTTGCTGAGCCCTCAAGCTCCTGGACACTGCATTCCCTGAGGCTGCCCATAGTTCTTTGGCAGCTGGGATTTTCCACTTTCCATCGACTCCATCAGGTTGGCAAGGAGAGTCTGGCGGCAAGATGGAATCTTACACAGCATAATCCCACAGTGACCTCCTGTAACTTTCACCGTATTCTATTGGTTAGAAGCAGCTTACAGGTCCTGCTCACACTCAAGGGGAGGGGACTAAACAGAGGCAAGGACACCAGGAAAAAGGGATCATAGTGGGTCACCTGGAGTCTATCATATAATTTTCAGTTTAGTCCTTTGAGAAAAAAGGGTAGATATTCTTACCTCTGTTATACCGATCAAGACACACTACCGATTGGAGAGGTGAAATGAACTGATATTCAAGACTATACAGTTAATGGGAGTAAACCCAGAATTCTTCAGTCTTAGTGCTCTGTTCCAGCCATTAGTATTTAGTCATCTTATCTCTGTCTGCCCATTCATCCACCTACCCATTCACACATCCCACTGTCCTAGCCCAGCGTTCTTTTCACTGCATCATGATACTTCCAGTGTAAATGTGAGTAATACTCAGCAAACTCATCTCTTTGAACCCAACAAACTTACCTTTTTGTCACTGTGTTACACAGTTTGGTGATATTCTTCTGTGGTAACAAACATCCCCCAAATCTCAGTGGTTTAAAACAGCAAAGGTTTATTTCTTGCTCATATTACACATTTGTTGCAGGTCAGCTGGGTGCCTTGCTCCACCTTTTCTCACTTGACGGCCAGGCTGACACTGTAGTCACCACCTTGAATGTTGCCAATCTCCATTCCACAGGGAAAATGGAGCTCTGGTGAGTTTTGCAATTGCAATTAAATGCTGTGACCTGGAAGGGAAACATAGCATTTGCTTAAAATTCATGGCTCAGAATTAGTCAACTGGCTTTACTCAACTACAAGGGAGCCAGAAAGTTCAATTCAACACTGTTCCCAGGAGCGGAGAGACCCAGGAATAATTGGCATATAATTTGTGAAGCAATTACTGCCGTAGCCATGAGACCAACCCACCTCAAAAAGCACTCTTGTCCCTTTTGCACCGTTTGTGGCCTCGGTCCAAAATTGCTCACCTGTGCTAACACTCTGCTTCCAGGCCCACTCCTGAGAGCCCCAGCTTGTGACTCCTGACTGACTTACACATCCCGAGCTGTATCTCTCCTCAAGCTAAGGTTTGCACCTGCTTCTCCAGGACTGCTTTCTATTTTTGTTCTTGACCACAGTTTTCACTTTGTGTTCTTGATGACATAGTTTTTGTCCATTCTGGGTAAACAATACACTACATCTGCCTGCACTTCTAGGGCCCTAAACCTAGACCCAGACCTTACAAGCTAATGTCTTTGTAATAATGAAGTCATTGATGTTACCACGATGAATGCCATGTGGGGAGAAAACTATCATTATATCCTTAAGTATTCTCCCGAGTTCCTTTCTTCAGAGACACTGTAGGCACTGATCTAAATCCAATTAGCAAGTGTCATAAAAAAGGAAACTTCAATGGAAAAAAACAGATCAAAGGATTAGACGTGACAGCCCAGCAGGAAAGTTGATCTGAACATTCTCAAGGTGAATAATTATCTGAAGGAAGGTAACAACAATACACTATCAGTTGCACACAGTTTGGCTTAATGTGAAATCTGCAACAAGTGAGCTAAAATGTTAATGCGGCAGTAAACCACTTCAGAAGGAAGCTGTATGGGTGCAGGATTCTCAGTGGGGGCCCGCACTGCTGGAGCCAGGTACTAAAGAATAAAGAAGCAGCTGGACTAAATATATGTTCACGGCGGAAGACACAATTTTTTATCCTACAACTGTGTTCTAGTTCATCATTTTAAGCATTTCTGTCAACTCAGACTAAATTGCACTCAACCTTGTTGAGCATAAATTTTATTACCTCGGTAGCATATTAAGGAAACTTGCTTGAGAAAAAGGGAAGTGATGGATTAGGAGAAACAAATTCTGGGAAACATCTTTTTCTTAAGGTAAAACTCCAGCCTCTCAGATTGAGCCTCCAATAGCGTGTTTTCGGGTCACGAGGTGCCTGGAGGCAAGAGGCTCCCTTTTTGATTCTTGTGACCTGTCTGACCATGCAGCCCTTGAGTCTCTACAGTAATTCTGGTTTCGCTGACAGGCTCTGATTCATACCTAAGCAAAGACCCTTCTCTTAGTTTCCTCCAGAAGAGTCAAGGTATTCTGGAACTTACTAAAAACTATCAAAGAGCAGAGATACATAAACCATTATGCGTTGTCTTGTAAGTAGCAGTTTCTGATCTTTTCCATAGTTAGCTTATTGCCAGGACTTGTCAGCCCTGTCCCTCCCTACTCCCTGTCCGGCCATCTTGATCTGCGTTTCTCCCCCAGCAGACCCCGAAACACGCTCTGCATCGGGTTTGATGTGGGAGGTTATCCCAGGGAGCACGATGAAGCAGTGCAGTGAGGCAGGCAAGCAGAAGAGGTCTTAATGTCCTTTTTTTTTCATCTTTTTAAATGTATTTATCTACCGTTGGAATCTGGAATTCATTCCTTTTGATCAAAAAGTAATTAATTTTTCTAACCTAGGAAAAGTGTGAAACCTACAGGACAGGCTTTGGAATAAAAAGAGGCTGCTGCTTCTTATTGGCCTTCCAGGCTGAAAAAGGGACACAGTCGAAAACAAAAGAAGTCATTTCTCAGTATCTTTCACATTTTCTCTTCCCAACATGGATACAGTTGTGTTTGGAAAGCCCAAGAATATTCAAATCACTTGTATATTAAGTGATATTTATAAAACTTCTGGGTTCTTATACAATTAGGATGGACAACAGAGGAAGCTGGAAGAAAACACGGGCAACTGTGGTGGAGGGCAGCGTGCTGTGCAGGCTCCAGAAGCTCAGCCATGTGCAATCCGAGGGCCTGAGAAAATCCTGTCCCTGAGGGGGAATCAGGATAGAGCTCAGGAAGGAGGTTCTGAGGAGATCCAGCATGTTAGCTGAGTCTTGAGGTAGTGCTGGGATTTCTAGAGATGATAATGGAGAGGAAAATGAGGTCAGCCTTTATGGAGTTTGGAGGAGAGGACCGTAGGCTGGTTCAACTGGACTCGAGAGCATGTGCACAGGAAACACTGGAGAGAGGCTAAAAAGTGGGTTGTACCAGAACAGAGAGGGTTGTAAACATTAGTCCATAGCCCTTGCCCATGATTACTGAGACAATGGGGAGCCACTGAAAGTTGTTGAGCAAGATGCATTTGGCAACTGGATGTAGGATGAATAGAGAGAGCTTGGATATGGGAGGCAGTTACCGGTGTGAAATAAAATTTTGGCTGTGGAATGGCAGGCTGCCAAAACCCAACAAGAATGACTGGAATGTGCTTATTGGTTGAAGTGACCACCCCTGTGATCAGGAATGTGGCAGGTCCAGAAAAAAGATAACAGCAGATGGAAGGTGGACGGCATCCACTGTTTCTGTGCTCAAAACTAATCGAATGTATGAAGTCACACAGGAGCTTCACAGTCAGCCCCGGAGCTTTGAAAGTGCCAGCTGGCAGAGCAAAACAGGTGATGGAATAAAAGACCGCATGCAAGGGGCTGAGCTGAAACAGACTCACCTCCCAGGAGGATCTTCCCAGGAAAATGGGTGGCGGTGGTGGCTGGGGAGGCAGGGGCCCTCCTGCCACCTGAGTTGTTGCCATGTATCCCGTCAAAGCCGCGGGAGGGAAAAGCACAGTTCCAGCAAACTGGATCTCTGTGAGAGGGCCACGGAATGGAGCCTCAGCTTCTTCATCTGGAAAATGGCAGCTATTTTGAGGATTAAATTAAATAAATCACATGCAGCCCTTGGCAAAGGGCCTGGAACACAGCAAAGTGTTATCATTCCCCATGGATGCCCCTGGGACAGCATGCCTGCCGAGCTAAGGGAAGACTCTTCATTTCTGAGTCATGTGCATCTGTCCCTGGAAAGTTTTGGGACTCTGGTTGTTTTGCTTTTGATGCTGTAGTGCAAAGGCAACCATGTGAATTAATTCGGTGTCTTTACTTTGTGGTTCTGGCATAACATGATCAGGCAAGTCCCTTGATGTAATGTGTGACCTGCCCGACGTGTTCACAGCCCAGTCTGACTCTTCCTAAGCACTTCTGTTCTATTCCCTGGCTTCCCCCCTCACGTCATCAAGAAACTGCTGACCCCATGCTCAAGGATCCGGCTTGAGGATCTGGCAGCCTAATCTGGGACTGCATTGGGTACTTAGAGGAGAAGAAAGTAGAAAACATAACCACATCACATTTTGGAAAGACGTGGGAAATCTAGAGAAGCAGAAGAGCAGCAACTAAATTAGGGGACTGCCTAGGGCATTTGGACTGTTTAGGTGTCAGATTACTACCCAGAGACCTTCTTTCCTTCTCTTGCTCCCCTCCCTCCTGTCTTTGCTATAAAGAACAAGGCAGACCTTGCCTTGCGGCAAACTACAAGGGGGAGAAAAGCATACAGAAAAGTGGCCCCAATGGGAATGAAAAGTGTCCTAGAAGAGACTCAGATGATGTGATCTGTGAGTTTGGGGTTGGAGGGGAGTGCAATGACGATGCTAATCGGAAAGCCAATGGAAGGATTCAAGGGGGAAGTGGTAATGGGGCTGGTTTCTGAAGGATTTGTAAGATTTAGACATTTGAGATAAAGGGAAGGCAAGAGCTCAAATAAGGTACACACACACGCACACGCACACACACACACACACACACACACACACACACACACAAATATGGTGGCTGTATAAAGGAATGAATCATTTATTTTGGCCAGATTTCTAAGTAAGCGAAAGGAACAGTGGGCAAGATTAGGGAGGAGTTTGGAAGCTAGGATGGGGATTTGGAAGTTTCTTCATAGAGTCAGGGAGCATGTGGGTGGTTTTATCAGAACAGTGTTTTAGGAAGATTAATCCATCAGCATTGTGTAGAATGGATGGGGGAGGGGAGGGGAGGGTGGTAGGGAGCTGGCTTGGAAACACTGCAATGGTCCAGGAAGAGCTGTTGCCCTGAGTTCAGTGCTGTCAGGGAAGTGAAGAGGAGCTGGAGGTGGGTGGAATGGGATGCACGCTGTGGAGTTAGAATTAGGAGAAAGTGGTAACTGATTGAATATGGGGCCTAAGCAGGAAAAAGGAATCAAGAATCAATGCTAAGTGAAATAAGTCAGAGAGAAAAAGTCAAGAATCATATGATTTCACTCATACGTGGAATATAAAACAAAGTAACAAATGAACAACGAAGGGAAACAAACAAAATCTCATAGACACAGACAACAGCTTGGTGGTTACCAGAGAGAAAGGGGGTGGGGGTCGTAAAGGGTAAAGGAGGTCAAATACATGGTGACAAAAGGAGGTTGCCTTTGGGTGGGCAACACACAATGCAATATACAGACGTGTATCATGGAATTGTACTCTTGAAACTTGTATGATCTGATTAACCAATGTCACCCCAATGAAGTAAAAAAAGAATCACTTTTCTGCCTTTTATCATCTGGGATTGTCTAACTCTAATTGTTCCTTAAGGATACTGGCCCCTCTTGGCCTAACACAATCTCTCAAGCCTCCCCTTCTGCAGACTTTGCTGCTTCTCAGCTTCATCCCACTCACTACCTGTTTTGATGATGGTGTGAAAAACCTTTCTCACTTATCATTTGGGTTTTATGGTGTATCCTGGAAATTTCTACTGACATTGTTCCTAAGGGCTTCACATTTAGGAAGGTTTTCATGATGCAGTTACACTGTGGGGAAATGATCACGTTGCCTTCAGAGTCTTTATGCTGTCATACGTATTCTAGGTTGAGCTTTGGTTTTTGGTGGAGTGGGGAGGGGAGGGAAGAGGTTGCTTGAGAGTATTGTTGACAAAAAGCTTGTAAGTGTGATGATTTTTCACTTGTTCGCTGTGGTGTCTCCTTGAGAACTGTAATCAATTAGGCCCGGATCAGTAGCTGCTTGTCCCAATCGACCTGCCTACCCAGTTTCCACTGAAATTCTCTCATTTCTCACTCCATCTATCCATGTCTTATTTCAGTCCATTTGGTGACAGACAATATGCCAAACATCCCACTTTCTTTAAGATTTCTCTTGTCATTGATATCCTAAACATTTTCTTCCTTTTCCCTCTCTTTCTCTCTCCCCCTCCCTCCTTCTTCTGCCAGATGTAATAAAGATGTATAAATACATCATCTCAAACTTTTTTGGAGGATCCTTAAAGCAGCAGAGGTGTATTACCCAGTCCATGTCACGGCCATGGCTCTGTGTTTGACTCTGTGTGTCTTCTGCATTCTGGAATCTAGGCTGAGGAGCTGTTCCAATCTTGGTTTCTGTGACAGAGGAAAAAAAAAAAAAATATATATATATATATATATATATACCAACAGTGGTTGGACCTTTTCATTGGCTTTCAAGTTTCTGCTCAGAGGTGGCACATATCACTTCAAAAAATGTTTCTCATCACCTGTCACCTGATTCCAAAGATAATGCCACATAATTTAGTTTAGGTTTTTGTTTGCTGTTATAGCAGCAGCTCATTTCTTTATTTGTTAGCCTTTTCCAGGGTATAGTGCAGTGGAAACAGTCTCATATCTCAGTAGATTACAACAAGAAAGCCTGAATTCTTGCTACATGCTGTGTCAGTATACCAACTCTGGGTCAAAGGGAGCTCTTAACTTGTGATCCTGCTCAAGTATCTTCATTCTGGCTTTTGGGCTAAAGCTATAGCTCTCTCTTGGCAGAGGTAAAAGAACTTCAAATTGACTTTTTATTTTAAATAGAACTCTTTGTTCAAAGTGTGGTAGACCATGGTTTCCTCCTCTACCTATCCTTTTTCTGTATGAGATCTCCAGCCTGAAACACTGGTTGGGATAAAAGAAAAGGGTATTTGCCAAAGGTAAAAACTTTAGCTCCTTTGTTGGTGTGATAACACCTTTAGTTTTGCTACAAAAGTGAGTGATGTTAGTGTTACTGGACTAAAGGAGTCTGTTTGCCTGTGCATATCAAAGCCCAATATGAAGGGAACAGGAATTTGCAGCCCCCAAAAGTAAGGGTTTATTAATTGAGGAAATGGCACCATACCATTTGACTCCCAGAGTCACAGGGGAGTTAGTGCTCAAAGACATGGCTCCCTGATGGCTCCCAGGGGAGGGGTTACAGGGGATTAAGGGAGTTAGGGCCACATTTACCGTTGTGGCCTTTATTGGTGGTAAGCGCTAGGGTGAGGTAGTTCATCACTGCATCTGGTCCTGATGTCAGCCATGGCTGTGCCTTCATCTGGTTGCACAAGGGTGTGGTTAGTAGATATTTTCTATTGCTGAAACACAACTGAAGACTAGATGTTTCCTCTAGTTTGAGGAAAACTCTGTCTTTGTGATCAACAGACCCAAGGCTTTATTCCTAAGATTAGCTGATGCTTATCAGAACTTCATTGTCCTGAGGGCTTAATGATTAAGGGAATAGACCAAGGCAGAGCAAACTGAGTGGATCAGGGTGCTGTATTAGGCCATTATGAATCAAAAAGAAAGGAGGGAGAAAATGTCTTATTAAAGAAATGAAGTTTCTGCATGGTTACGTTAGCAGAACAAAGTTTATCTTGTGGACATTTCCTTTTGAGGTTGGAAGCAGAGTTCTTTGCTCTTCACCTTCTCTGCCAACAGAAGCACTGGATGTGTAGTGCCTCCTCCTCAAGTCCCTCCCTTTCGCCAGAGATGAGGGGAACAAGAGGTAGAATTCTAGGGGAAGGGAAGGGATTGAAGAGATGGAGGGGACAGTGAGGGGGGAAGATGAAGGAAGGAGAACAGAAGCGCTGGGTCCTCTAACAAAAACCTTTGGTGGACTTAGGACTCAGGGGATGACTAAAGAGTTGTTTTCCCCAATCTCTGTCTTTGTATACATGTGATTATCTAAATATGGGTTCTTTGTAAATATATTTGGAAATGGTTGTATCTTGCTGCTCTTCCAATAGTTACGGGCATAGATCCACAACACCAGTGCATTACATAGATAAAAGTAGGGCTATGTTGGTAGGAAGGCACTCCCACCTCCTGCCCAATCACTCTGCAGTACCCTGCGGATCTGAGAAATATACTTTGAAGATATAAAGGATAAAGTCATAATCCTGTGGTCCAGGATCACAGGACCATTAAAAATTACTTCTAGACAAAATATTAGGGTTTTTATTATGGTTGTTGAAAAATAAGGTGCAATTGTAACACCATCACTTGAAGAATTCCAGAAGGAGGAAGACTGGACTAGGATTATCTTCTATGCTAAAGATAAGAATTTACAGTGAGATAAAAATAAGTACTTTGCAGTGAGATAAAGTACCCCATACTGAGAAGATTTTCTTTTGTTCTTATCAGATGGAACTCTGGCCACTAAAAAGGGTCCAGTATACTGAGTGGGCTCCAAGAAGCAGATGTCCATAGTCATGGTGAATTTGGGAAAGAGCCAGGAGAAGTTCAGTTAGGAAACTGGAAGGAGAGGAGGGAAGCCTTTCTTCCCAAGCTAAGGAAGCCTTCTCAGCTGGCTGCAGTCAATGAAGCCAGAACTGCTGCTGCCTTGAACTTGTTTTTGTGAACTCGTATATAGTGAGGAAGTATCATGTTTTTTGCAAGTGAGTAACTAGGTTGTGAACCCTGAATTTAGGAAAGAGAACCAATGTGCAGTTGTGTAGACTTGTAATCCTTTACCTCACACTGGTCCTTGACAAGGTCTGCGGCCTGGGAAACACTGAACTGTGGCAAGGTAGCCTGGAGGATTGAAGAATTTCTTTCCCTTCCTGCCAGCTGCCAACTCTAGGAAATCAAGGCTTGTTCTTTCCCACTGAGTCTCCTTCAGAGAACTGTGTATTTTGTGTTCATGGTGGGGGGAAAAAAGAACATTAATTTCTCTCTTACTTCTGTGAAGATGTGTTAACTAGCATGGAGAAAGAGGTGGGACCTTTTTATGAGGATTATATTGGCAGCTCAGGGGCAGAACACATGAAGGAGATTTACAGATTGAAATGCTGTTGCAAGCTGTAGATATCTATGCATACTGTTCTCAACTGAGAGAAAACCAGGGATAGCTGCTACAAAGGTCAATTTCAAATTTAAATACATCTTTTTTTTTAAGATCATTTACATAGCATTTTATTCACAAACATTGAATGACTTTCTGTTTCTCAGGAAAAATAGTCATTAACATTTTGTTTTTCTCTCTCATGGGTTATAATTATGTTGTTATAAATATGAACACTCTAAAGAGATTCTGAAACTGGAGAAATCAGTGCTGCCTGTCACTACCAAAACCAATGAATAGGGACAAAGATGGAATTTTATGGGCACTACTAATTCAGATGGCTGGCAGTGTGAGAGGACAGTGGGCTGTGTACCCTCAAAAACCATCTTAACATCTCCTGTCAACCCTACCTTTTAATAATAATAAAAGAATGTAGGAAAGGGGTTTGGAAAAAAGGTTAATTGGATAAGAGTTTCAGTCCCAGCTGCGATTTTCCTACTACTTCTTTATCTGTTCATCCATAGTTCTTTATTTGCATCACAGATGTGCCCCCCCTGGAACACAATGGCTCAGATACCCTCTCCTTGGCTTGCAGAATCCCTGGGGCACAGAGGTTGAATTACTTGTTGGACCTCCTGGAGTCATGTGGTCATGCATTCCACTTCCTGGAATAACAGCTTTCAGCATGCATTAATCACTTAAGCCTATCAACTATAGCAAAAGCTAAAATTGTTAACTCTTGAGTTTCCCTATCAATTCTGCTGAGAAATTTTTTTTTTTTTGTGATAATGAGGCAAAAACAGTGACTGATCCTACTCAGCAATGATTTCAAACAACTGACTTTGCACTTGAGGTGGATAGAAGAGTCTGTCCAAGTTCACTTAGTAGTAGTTTTGAGCAATTGAAAAAAATAAAGAGCAACTGTCATGTTAAAAAAAAAAGTGAGGAAAAATGTCATTATTCAAATTGGTTTTAATTATTTACATGAAGAAGTTTAAGTAGTAATCCATAAGTAATGAATCCCAAAATGGGAGTCATTCCTTGAAATAAAATTACACAGGAATGGCAAACATGCAAGACAGATCAAGGAGTTGCTGCTCTAGGTGAGGGGAGGCTGGCTAGGTCCTGTTTCATTTGTCACCCTTCTTGGACTCTAGAGTAACCACTGAGGCATCTTTGTGGGGGCTGTGGAGTTCTGAGGATTCCAATTTGAACATGCTGTGTCGAAAAGCAGATTTTTTTTGAATCTCAAGCCCATAGGATTTGGTCAGTGGCTTCTAGGTCCTGATGGGTTCCTGCCAAACAGCAAGTGGGGTCCTGCTGCCTGCTACCACCTTCTAAGCAAAATTCTGGATACAGATGTTTGGTGAAAAAGGAAAGGAGTCTTTATTCAAAAGCTACACAATTTTGGAGTAACAGTTTTCCACACACATTAGTCACATAAGCCTATTAACTAAGGCTAAAATATTTAACTCTTGAGTTCCCCTATCATTCCTCTTGCAGGTTTTTAATTACTTTATTTCTATAAGATTAGTTTACAAACTAAAACAACATAAGATGCAAAAGCTATGCAATTTAAGAAGAATGGCAGGCTTCTGACTCAGCACATCACCTTTAGAGCACCCCTCCAAAATAACACTGCCACCCTCTGCCAGACTAGACCAATCCTGGGCTGCACCTGGAGTTCCTTCTCCCATTTAAAACACCATCCTTTGGGACATGCAGTTGGCTACAGTGTGATCATCCATGCATCCCCAATAAAGTGAAAGAAGTGAGTCTCTGCCCTCCTTCTGTTTAAATCTTCTGGCCCATAATTCCATGTGCTCTGGAGGCATCCAGCTTCTCAGCCAATCCCATCCTATGCTGTTTACCATTGTCTTGGCCAACCTCCTCCTATGGCCTTTCCCTTCTCCTCCCCATGATCTGATTAGATCTCCCTGTATCAGGGGGACATGGGCCATTTAGTGTTTGAGCATAGCCAATGTGAACTTTTCAGTCCAGACTGAAAATTCTGGGTTTCTGGTACAGTCTGCAATTCTGAAGCTGGATGTGGATGTGTAGTGGGACTGATCTGCAGTGACAGTTGTGGAGCCAAGGGGAATGGGGACAACATCCTGGGTAAAGTATAGTCCAAGGTTCATAAGAACCCTCCAAAGAATAAAGTCCAAAGGGGGATGGCAATGAGTCAGAGACAGACTCTGAAGCAAAGGGTGTGCATCCGAAGTCAGATAACACTGGACTAGGGTCTGAGAGTGGCAATAGAAATTAGATTTGGGGATACAAGGAAAAAGCATTTAAGGGATCCTGTGGTATTGCCTGTGGATGAGGAACAGCTGTAAGGGCCCCAGAGTGTCTGAAAGGGCTCTGGCAGTGAAGTGGTGGGGTTGAGACTCCTTATCCTACAGTCACTGTTGGAATCTTGAACACATTGTGACCAGCAGCCTATATCATGGGTTTGTCCCATTCTCTTCCTCATTGACTGAGGATGGGGCTCTGTCCAAAGATGGGCTTTGGAGCTTACCTTTGTCAAAGCTTGAAAAAGTAGTTTTCTCACCCTGGCTGGCATAGCTCAGTGGATTGAGCGTGGGCTGTGAACCAAAGCATCGCAGGTTCGATTCCCAGTCAGGGCACATTCCTGGGTTGCAGGCCATGGCCCCCAGCAACCACACATTGATGTCTCTCTCTCTCTCTCTCTCTTTCTCCCTCCCTTCCCTCTCCAAAAATAAATAAATAAAATCTTAAAAAAAAAGAAAAAGTAGTTTTCTCCCCCAAATTTAATGTAATTAAAAAACCATACACACACACACACACACACACACACACATATGGTTCATACATATATAGTTCATATATATATATATGAACAAATATTTGCACTGTCCCTTTGTATATCATATATGCCTGTGTCATTGGGATGTTAGTTTTTTGGCAGTCTTTTCTTTCTGATATTTTTCTGAGGGCTGGGTGTAGTCCTGGCTCTGTGAAACAAGCACTCATCTTGCAGCCTAAAGTTGTGCACACCCAAGGACTTCTCCCAAGGCTGTAAGGGGTGGCACATGCTGCAAAGTATAAAAGTCGGCACTGCCCTCCCTGTTGTGTGCTTGGGAGGGTCATCACCTAGGACAGCCAGAGAGGGGAAAAATGGTTCAAGGGGGAAGGAACGTAAGCCCGAGAATCCTTGTTTTCTTCGTACTTAGGGTTTATGAGTGGTTTCCTTCCTAAAATGCCTATAAAAAACAAGATTAAAAAACAAGATTCTCCACTGAGGCCCAACATAGAAGGCTCTAAGGTAGATAAAAGCATTAATCTCTGAAATACAACCTCACGACACTGTGATGAGCTCAAGTTTCTCTTGATGAGTGCTTTATCCTTCCTCCTGCCTGTGGCTTACATAAAGCTGTCGAGAGATTCCTAAAAACATATAAGTCATTTTATCATAAGACTAGAAAACAGAAAATAGAATTTTAAATTCAAAGGGAAATTATAGATCTGTAGGCTGTTTAGAAAATGGGGGCTAAAAGCCCAGAGGCTGGTATTTTCTGTTTTTTTTTTTTTATTTAGGGGCCATCAGCAGTAACTGTTTGAGGCTTCTGGGGGCACTTTCTTAGAAACCTTTAGGATGGTAGAGGGGGGCAGAACTAGATTCCTTGGACATGGAACTGACTAGTTTGGGCTGGCCTTTAACAAGTTGGGGTCATGTTTCTGAGAGGCAGGTGCTATAAGAAAGCTTGGGTAGAATTCCAAATCTCAGGGACTCTCTGAAGTTGATTGACAGATCTGTCCAAAGAGAACCAAACATGGTCTAAAATCAGTTAAGCTCCAGGAAACTTAGAAAAGACAGGAAGGCCCAGTGGCCCTGATGAAATCTGTATTCCATTTCTCAGACCTTGAGGCTACAATGAGACCAGAGAGAATGTCTCAAGTTCTATGGCAAGTTTGCGGTGGAGTCAGGTTTAGAGCTCCTGGCTCCTGACTGACTCTCAGTTCAGTAATTTTTCATTTCTACAGTGCTACCTGTATCTCCAAACTCTATTATGTTCCCAAAATTTCCCTTCCGAAACTTCCTTCCTTTCTTCTATCCACTGTCAAATATTTTGTACTCATCCTGTAGCTGGAACTATGCCATTTTTTTTGGAAACATAAAAATGAGTAATACTCAGTTTTGCTATCTTAAATTAAAATCTTAAACTTTGAGCCCAGTTGGTATGGCTAAGTGGATTGAGTGCTGGCCTGCGAACCAAAGGGTTGCCAGTTTGATTCCCCATCAGGGCGCATGCCTGAGTTGCAGGCTGGGTCCCCGTAGGGTTCACCTGAGAGGCAACCACACCTTGATTTTTCTTTCCCTCTCTCCTTATCTTCTCCTCTCTAAAAATAAATAAATAAAATCTTTAAAAATTTTTCTATTAAAAAAATCTTAAGCTTTGAGTAATTGTCCACTGATAAAGTGGAGAAATCTTTACCTAAGGACTTATGAGGTCAAAGGTCTTTTTAGTTATATGTTCCATGATCATTTAAGAAGAGTCACATCCAGGAATCTAGAATCAAGTTTAGAATCAAACACATATATATTTGGATATGAGATGGTGCTCTTGATAGGGTTTGTCAGGTATAATCTTGGCTGATGGAAATGTCTAAACAGGAACATTTGTTTCATTCATGGGGTGGTGTGATATGCTCCCTCACCTATGGTCCCAGCACAGGTAGGTAACTGGTAGACACGGAATGGATGGTGATTGGAGGGAGGTGAGGGTTAAAGGGATATGGGCGAAGGCTTGGGCAGCTGTAGCTCAGAGGAGAAAAGGCTGGAACCAGGACCGGGAGTATCATGCCAGACACTGGGAACCTAGGGCAGAGAATTTGGGTAAGGGTGCAAATTCAGAAAACAGTAAAGAGCAAGTGGGAGCCATGGTCAGAAGCCAATGAGGAAGAAGAAGCTGATGGTCAAAGACAAGTGTGAAGCAACCACAATAGTTCCTGAGCCAGAGTGGCCATGCTGAGGAGATACTGGCCCCAGGAAAGGTTTGTATTCTTGCCTGTGGCTCAGCCAGATGCAAGGCCTGAATCCCCGGGGAGGAGGCCCATAGAGCAAAACAGATGGCTCATGCAGGCAGCCTCCCAGCTTTCTGGGGCTCCCTGGATGTTGCCATGGCTACTGACTTATTAAGAATCAGAAGTAGATGGGGATCTCAGGAAGGACATCAGTCTTCTGGGAGGAGTTGCTTTTGCCTTCTTCCCTTCTGACTGCACAAGGCAGAGAGAAAACTCTTCATGGGCCTTTCATCAGAGAAGTAATTTCAACCCACTTACACAAGGTGACAGAAGAGCAAATGCATAGCACGGTAACATGCCTGCCATTTGAGAGCTTTATTAATAAAAAAGATTCTACAGTGTTCTCCTCATGTTATAAACATGTGCACAGGTGGTTGTGGCGGTGAATAAAAGCTCATCAGAGAAGAGGGCTGAAAAAAAGGATTTTCTTAGAAAAGACATTTTCTTAGTTTTGTAACCTGTAGTCAGTATTGAGAGGTATGGGTGGCAGTATTCTACGATTCCAAGTCTTTTAAACACCATATTCCTTATATAACTTACTCTCTGGAGATTAAAACCCCGACATTCAGAGACCCAAGTCTAGGGATGAATTATTTGTTTGTTCACCAAACACTGGTTAAGCATCTAAAAACTGGGTGCCAGTAATACAGAGGTGAATGTATTATGACATCTGCCCTTAAAGAGCATATGATCCAGTTAAAGAGACAGACATGTTCATTCATAATAATGATGAATTATGCAAATCTAGGTAAGCCTAGAGTAAAGGTCTGGGCTAGATTCCCTAAGCGTGTTAAAAGAGAAATGCCTACCTCCATCTAGGATGGAGTCGGGAGGCTTCTAGGAGAAGGTGACTCTTACACTGAATTTTGAAGAGTCTCAGACAGACAAAAAGGGAACAGTATTCTAGGCAGAAGGAAGGGAATTTGCAAAGGCAGAGATATGGAAAAATGTGTCATTTTTCAGAGAGTTTCGAATGACTAGAATCCAGGGAAATTGTGGAGGTGGCAGGAAATGTGGCTGGAATGACAGGCTGGGGGCAACTCACTAAGGTTCTTAAATTCCATACTGATAACATTTGGATTTCCTTCTAACGGTCATGCTATGAACTGAGTTGTCTCCCTTCCGCCCCGCAATTCATATGTTGAAACCATAACCCCTAATGTAATGGTATTAGGAAAGGGCCTTTGGGGAAGTAATTAGGATTAGATGAGGTCATGAGGGTGGACCCCTCATAATGGGATGAGTGCCATTATAATAAAAGGAAGGGAGAGAGAAATACCTATTTCTGTCTTGTAGACACAGTGAGAGAATGGTCCTCTGCAAGCCAGGAAGAGAGTGCTCATCAGAACCCAACGTGCTGGTACTCTGACTTCAGACTTCCAGGCTCCAGAGCTGCAAGAAAATAAATTTCTGTTGTTTAAGCCACCCAGACTATGGTATTTCATTATGTTGTCCCAGGTTGACTAAGATTGATCATTTGGCTTAAAATATTTTTAGGGGGAGTAATTTTTACTTTTATAAGCTTTTCAAAACATGTGTGGAACTCTAATGTATAAATTTGTCCTAGATTATGGGTTTCTGTTGTCTAAATTGTGGATCAAGGTGGGAAATCTAGTAGGTACAGTAGCAGAATCAGTTCTTTTATTTATTTGATAAATATTTATCAAGTGCTGGTTTTGTGCTAAGGGCTTTTGGTAATGTTGAAGTTACCACAGTGACTAAGACAGACCAGCCACTGCCCTCAGCAGCTTACTTACTTCCTAATGGAGTAGTTAAGAAGAAACAAATATAAGAGCAAGATATTTCAGACACTGAAAATTCTATGGCAAAAATAAAGGAGAGTGACACGATAGATATAGAGGATGGTTTTCAAAATGTGGTCAGGGAAGGCTTTTCTGAGGATGTGCCGTTAGAACTAGGATGCGAATAATGAAAGAGCCACCATATGCGGACTTGGGGGTAGGGGAGGATGCAAGTGCCCGAGGATGGAAGCAGGTCAGAGGTTGAGGGGCTGTTTGCTGTGATCTGGGGAAGAGGTGAAGGTGAGTAGGACTAGGAGTGGTGATGGAGAGGATTTTGAAGTAGGAATAGGTGGGTCT
The DNA here is from genome assembly GCA_004024845.1 of Tonatia bakeri. Taxonomy (NCBI): domain Eukaryota; kingdom Metazoa; phylum Chordata; class Mammalia; order Chiroptera; family Phyllostomidae; genus Tonatia; species Tonatia bakeri. The sequence goes on along the minus strand of PVIA01002440.1, from coordinate 88,957 downwards.
GGATATATTTTGAAGGCTAGACCACCGAGAGAGTTGGCTGGGAGAAAAAGGAGAGACAAGTATGGCCTCCAAGTTTCGAGCGAACAGAACTAATAGATGATAATGCTGTCACTGAGGGAGGAACAATTACCTGAGTTTGGTTTTATGGGAATAAAAGAGCTAATTGGTACATTCAGATGATTTTAGAAGGTTTCCAACACTTATTTAGGTGTGCCGGGTAGACTTGTTTCTAAGTTTGCTCTCCTTCTGAAACTACAGATACCATCACCTCTGTCAATAAGGAATGGCAGCTGTCTGGTTCTAGGAGAGAACAGAACCACCCACCACACAAAATCCACCACACTGATGACAGATAGGAACTGGTCCCTCTCATTCTGTCCTCAAGTTGTGTAGCCAGACAGATGGAGTCAGATAGACAAGAGTTGCTGGGAGTTGCATGGTTAGACCAGGTCGGGGCAGGAGGAATTTACCTTTCCTCTTAGAGTCGACCCATGTGCCTGCCATTTGCCTATTTGTTCTCAGATCTAATTCCCACCCTTCCCTTGCTCTGCTCTGCACCACAGGGAATTAATTATATTTCCAAATAGGTTGGGCCAGTGGGAGGAACTGGTAGAAAATTACAGAGCTAGAGAGAAGTAGTCAGGTATTCTTCTCTTGCCCTGTGCTGGGCGAGGCTCCTCTCCCATGAGACAGCTTCCTTCATGATGGTCTGTAGGAGACCATTCTGTGTGCTGTGGGCCCAGCTCCCACTCGGAGATGCACAGGACCCACACCCATGGATAGGTTCTCCATGGGGAATCAGGCCTGCAATGTACCTAGGCGGCTTTGAGACTTGCCTTGCTAAAACTCCCTCACCCTGAATTGAGACAGCAAGTGCTTACTGTAACTTCCTAAAATCCATGCTAAAACTCCCCAGTATGGAGTGTAACGATTTCAACTACTTTTCCCTTTTCATTTGCAAGTATCCTTCTTCTGTGACGTGATTAGCGTCATCTTTGTTTTCTGTAAAAGGTAACCACCTAAAACCAACCTGTGCATAGTAAATGAGGACCATCATGTAATGTGCAGAGAAAACAAACAAAGGCCTGTCATGGCAGAGGCCGCGGCTTTTTGTTCCCCTTGAAAGAAAAGGCCATGTTCTCTTCCTCCACAGGACCCGGTAGTTCATGTGAACATCTCATGTCACATCCACAATGTCACGGACCCCATGAGCCGGGGTCTGCATCAATGCCCAGCTTCTGTATGGAGGTCCAAGTTCTGGGCCTAACTACTCATATGCCCTATGCTTCTGGGCTCTGGTAATGCCACTTCCTTGCACGAGTCCTCCTGCCCCAGGTGGAAGTAGATTCCTGCTGTGGCCTTGCCATTCATTCTTTGCTTTCTGGGCTCTTTGATTACCTGTTTAATCAATCCCCCCAAAACAGTTTTCTCTGCTTTTAAGATTCAGCATGGTTTCTGGTATCTAAAGAGGATCCTGACTGATATGGCATGCAGTTTGTCTGAAGGATCCTTAGAACCCAGGTGTTAAGTGATCAGCTTATAAAGTCCTGCACTTTCTGGATCTTTCTCCAGCCCTCTGGTTTCCTCTCCCATAAGTTTCTCTCTTGCTCTCTCCTTGTCTGGACATTAATCTCTTTTTTTGTTTTGTGAGAAGTCAAACTCGATTCCCATTCAGGGCATTTGTATTATTGTCTTCTCTGCTGAGAAAGCTCTGCGCAGGTCTACACAAAAGGCCTCATTCCTAAATCAACTGGATGTCTGGCTTCACGCTTCAGCACAGCTACTCTGGTGCTCTTCTCCTTTGGATTGGATGGTTAAGATTTTCCCAAATTAGCTTCTTTGCACAGCCTGTTTCCAAAAAGCAAACCCACAAGCACTTTCTTTTTGTGACTCTACCAGGGACGTTTGAGAGTTCTGTTTAATTTTATGACCCTTTAATAGCTCAGGCCTTTGACATTTACATATCAGGAGAACTGTTGCATTTCATGCAGCTTTGACTGACACTGTTCAATGGTTAAGGAAAGTTTTTGGCTTGTAATATTGTCTAGATGTATTATGGAATGTTTTGGTAAAATGCCTTAGTTAGAGAACAGTAAAAAAAATTGATAAAGCTTTTTTTTTTTTTAAATAAGTAGAGAATGTGATTAGAGGAGGCCAGAAAAGCCCTTCTAACAGAGCATATTTTGCCTGAGGGTCTACTATTAGATTTCTATGTCTGGAATGCAACTGTCCTTTGGAGAGGACCTATCAGTCCCTCTTCTGCTGGTGTAAATAATTCAATTGACTTCCTCTTTAGCTGCTGGATAGATCGCATTCTGAGGACACTAAGTTTAGAGGCAGTGGTAAATGAAAGTAGTGTTGAATTTTCAGGAAAAGAGGCATATCCAGGGCACATTGGGTGTGTGTGCGCGTGCACACATGTGCTCTTTGAGTGAGCAGGTGCCACAAGTGTGCTAGGAAGAAATAAGGGCTTCTATTTATTTTTTAACCATTTTGCCTGGTCTGTCTCTACAGAATGGTGTCTTCTCTAAAGGAATCAACATTCTGGTCTATGGAGAATGCTTTGTTTTATTGCCTCTTGTTCTGTTACTCTAAACAAAAATTTTACTTTGGAAATCTTTTACTTTGATAAAAAAAAAAGAACAACTCAGTGGAATGAATGTAATTAGATTTCTCACCTTGTTTACACATTCCAAAATGCAGTGCAGGAACCTATGTACATTAATACAGTAATTACTCATGTGGTTGTGTTAATGAGTTATCAATAATTATTTAATCTCATTCCTGAGTTTACAGGTGCTGGTTGGAAATAGTTAAGGGCTAACCTGCTCATCTAGGTTAGAAAAAAACCCTATTCCCTTATATTTAATATACGTAAATAAAATTATATGCACTGTTTTCCATCTGGGAAAAGCAAGATGCTGTGATATTAGCAAGCCCCAGAGTAGATGGCTATTTCAATGTCCAGCCTGTTGACTTTGGGGAAGGAATTGTTCTTAAAGCAAGCTACATTCAACAGGTGCACTGTGGCTCTAATCGATGAGAACTGGGCAGTGGAGATAATCTGTAGAAGGCTATTATTACATTACTGCCTCCTGGACCACCCAAGCTTTCTAGAGAAAATGTCATTTACAAATTAGTTTTTAGATTTTTATGTGTTTAATAGCTGTTTGCTTGATTTTTATGGGACTAGGAAATGATTTACATCCAGCTAGCAATCATGACTGTATTTTAATTTTTCTTACCAAATGTGTAATAGCTAGCTGGTTGGAGAATAAAGAATAAATTTGCTTATACATTTTTGGTTTTAATCTTCCATGTTGGATTATTGCATTTCATATAATTGTTGATTTTTTTGTGTATTTGAGTTTAGGAGACTCGTTATAGTGATTAAAGAAGGATGACGAGTGACATTTAAGTCACATAGCTGACATACACCCTGGAATTTGCAATATGAAGTAACAAGCACAATGACAAAATGCCAACGTGCCAAGGATGGAAAGAATGGACTGAACCTGCATCCTTGTTGATATTATTGTTCCACTGCCCTGACCTGCATTGCATTTTTCCTATTGTGATTTTGTACGTCATAATTAAGTATCTATTGCTTAAACTCTGCTGGTTGAGGTGCTTCTTGCAACCAAAGTCATTCCTAGCTGATATGATGTCTCAAACCAAACCCCTTCTTTCCTAGCTTCCCTCTTGTTGTTCCTCTTCTTATATTCATCAGGTAATGGCATCCACACGGTTGCCCAAGTCAGAATCTCAGGGACCCTTTATCTTGTTCCCTCTTCTCTTTGAATATAGGTTCTGTTCCTTGCTCATCCTTTAATCTTTAATCCTCAGTACAGTGGCTGGTACACAGAAGACACTTAAAATGTGTTTGTCGAACTAAATTAAATTAGAGTGACCAGATTATTTAATTCCCGGATTAGTGCATATATACCAACTAAAGTAAAAAGGACCATCTTGGGAAATATTTTATTTAGGCCGTAGTGAATTTTGATAAACCAGCCTTGCCCCTCATCAGAGAATCTCTCTCTGCTGACTAAAATTCTTTTGTCCCCCTGATTATATGTTTCTTTCACATGGACATTGTGGGATGAGCATTGTCTTATTTTTCTTCTTGGACACTTGTTAATTTTTCCTTGTTGAAACTCCTCTTTTGTGACATTTCTGCCTCTTAAATCAATAGTATTGATTAGGCTCCAGTCAGTGTTGCTTGTTCTGCCTTCAGTCTTGCAGACACTCCACATCTTTGTCAAGGCTTCTGCTAACGTCTGCTCTCTTCTTTGGCATCAGTCGGTTAGACTAACCCTGTTCTCAGAATCTTGGGTAAGTTTTCTGTCTTTCTACATACAGGGTGAGGGTGTAATGACAAGCGAAGGGGTTCACAGTCTTGTAGGGAAGTGGAGATGACACTAGATTTGAGGTGGGAATAAACCCTGGGATTTGTGTAGCAGCAGCTCCTGTAAGTGTGGTTTTAATCAAGTCATGAAGTCCAATGAATTGTTTTCTTACATTTACAATGAGAAGCAGAGTTATACTTATCCTGTCTACCTCACAAAACTGTTGTGAGGATCAGAGTCTGCAAGTGCATGTGTGTATTCTAGGGTGCAGTGACTTGAACAAAACAGACTGGGTAAGGTTATTATAGAAAGGGAAAAGGCAGGTATTCAAAGGGACAAAGGTTGGGCAAACAATAAGTACATGTTCAAAAGACCTACCTTATAGAATCCAGGCACACTATGGGACCTTGCATGCTTAAGGGAAGTTTGCAGTTTATTCTTTTCTATGTGATTTAGAAGTTACTAGAAGAGTTGGAAGAATAAACTGCTTTGATAAATAAAAACTCTTGATAAAGCTCAAAGTCCTGTTTAGCTTTTCCCAGTTGGTCACACTTAGCACCTAACCTCCAAATCCAAGGACAGCTCCAAAGCTGCCCTCAGGTGGAGTAATTAGAACCAAAGTGGGGCTATTGTTCAACCTTCTCGAGTTACAATGAAGAAACTGAGATTCAATGAGGGTAAAATGTCTTGCTTTAGTGCATAGAGCCAATTATTGCATAATCTCTTGGCTGCTGAGCTGAGAGATCCAGACATGTTACAGTCAGTTGCAATATAATAGTTCCAAGTAATTCATTACCAGTAAGAGTTCAGGCACCTTAGATATTTGAAAGATTTATTTATTTTTTTGTTTTAAAGAAATGAAAGCAAATTCAAGGTTATCCCTAAGCTCATGCTTTTATCCTTTATACTCATGTTTTGAAGAGGAGAGAAAGCAGTAGGGGTTACGTTCAACCTTGGATATGCCCATGAGAGTGGTTTGCATAGGCGAACAGCAGCTGTGTCCCAACAGAGTAAGTCTAAAAACACCACAATGTCAGATCATATGATGCTCAAAAGAACCTCTGAGCATCTGCCTTCCGTAATTTTTTTCCCTTTAAAGGGAAAAAAATGTGACTTGATTTTCTCTGGACACAATGTTGGATGAAGGAGGACCACATGCTCCTGAACACCCCCCACTCAAGAGGCATCAACTACTTTTTAATTTTTCTTTTTTATCTGGAGTCTCAGATCTCAGTGGGTATCTTTGCTACAAGTTTTGCAGACTTGTTTGTTAAATTCATTTATACCTTCATTTATTAACAAATATTAAGAGAGTCTATATGTATAGATTAACCAATAAAGGCATAATTTGATATTGCTTGTGCTTCTAACTTTTAGGTTCAAAAGTGAGTAAAAATGATTTTTTTTAGTGTACTGGAACAGTAGTGAGACTCTGATGTGCTGTTTCTTTGACAAGGTGTGCTGTCAAAGCTTCTTTGACAAGCTTCTGCTGACACAGAAGAGTTTTAGTGGAGTTGAGTGTATTTAACTGGATTCAATAAATATTGATGATGATGGTGATGATGATGATAGTGATCACAGTGACAAGAATGAAGTAACCATGGTACCTTGCAATTTGTGGTACACAATGGAAATTACACAACAATTTTTACTGTTGTTATCTTCCAGGCAAGTGCCTGAAACCATCAATTAACTGAAGAGATTGATGCAGTCTTTTAGTAACAGGCAGCCTTCAGTCAGGCAAACACTGGAAATCAGTATTAGCTGGATGTCTGGAATAAACCATTTAATGTGCGAATTACAGACTTTCATAGTAATCACAGATCTCTGAAGAGGAACATCTCAGGAGATAAATATCTTTGGAAAATTTCAGGGTGAGGTTGCTATGGTAACGAGAACTGAACAGGGTCAGTATGGACTCCAGGGTTTGATTCAGTAGCCATTAAAGATGTATCTTTGCTGAATCCTGATTGCATTGGATCCCAGTGGTCCCATGGCTTTTTGTTGTTGTTAGCTCGTGGAGGCCATGGGTAATTGGTAATAGGACTGTGAGTCAGGTGCAAAGGAACAGTAGTTGCTCTAATCATGATGCTGATAAACTTGGATCTGTTGCAAAATCTGGAGCTCATTTGTTTCCATCTCACGTTATTTGTTGTAGTGATGGATGAATGCTTGCTTCTCAGATTACTGGGGTAAAAGAATCCTTGGCCAGCCTAATAGATGCAGATTTTATACACAAATCTACAAAATATTATATAATGTCTTCTGACATGGCATTTTTGCTAAGCCCATTTTCTTTCTATTCTAAATTATTCTGCACAGGGAGCTACTTAAATTATATGTCAAGGAAACATGATCATTTATTATGAATCTGTCCTAAGTCTTAGGAAAGAACCCATCCTCCTTGGATTTGAGACTTTGCGGTATTTATTTCAAATTAGGACGTGAAAAACAATGTGAAACATGATCAATATTGATTTGTTACTTGCTATGTCTACCTTCTGTGAGGGTAGCCAGGGCCGGTGAAGTTCAGGGGTGGAGACTGAAGAAGCAGGAAATGATTAGTTTGGCTGGGATCAGGGCTGAAGGTACGGCTGAAGTCTGTGTGGACATGGAGTCAACTCGGGGGGCGGAGAGACAGTGTAAGTGGTTCCAGGCTCCTGTCAGTGGAGAAGGGAAGAATGACTAGACACAAATTAGAATACAATACTGTTCTTTTCCCCTGTGAAAAAGAAATCATTTTACAGTTATGCTTCATGTTACCATGTCTCAGGTGCCCAGACCTAATCCAATCAGTTCCAATAGGCTGTCAGGAGAAGGTAGCTAATCTTCATAACAAGCATTTCAGTTGGTGAGTTTTTACTCCTTTACAGAGATAATAATAATAGATAAGAGATTTTACAAGTGCTTTGCATGAATGATAGCCTTATTTAATCATCAGATACACCTATCAGGCAGGTACCATTACTACCTTCATTTTACATATGAGAAATATGAGGCTTAGAGATATTATGTCAATTGCCTGAAGTTTCACAGATGCCTAAGCAGTCTTCCCTTAGAGCCCATGTACATCATACTGATACTTTGTTGATTCAAATGAAGAACTGAAGCCCAGGGATGTTCAGCAAATTGCTCAAGATCGCACAGTAAGTAGCAGAGCAGGATCTAACTGAGGTCTTCTTTATCCATGATCTAATATGTTCATGGTCACTTGGGTTGTTTTCAATATGTTGGCTTCTGTGAATGAATAATGCTGCAATGAACATGGGAGAGCAGATATCGCATCAATACCCTGTTTTTCCTTAAATATATAGCCACAAGTGGGATTTATGGATCATGTGGTAGTTCTAATTTCAATTTTTTGAGGAACCTCCGTGCTGTTTTTCATTGTGGCCATACAAATTTACATTCCCGTCAAGAGTGTACATATGTCACCTTTTCTCCACATTTTTGTCAACACTTACTGGTACCTCTTGACTTTCCGATGGTACCCATTCTAACAAGTGTGAGGTGATATCTCATCGTGGTTTTGATTTGAATTTCCCTGATAATTAATGAGTTGAGGACTTTTTCATACACCTGTTGGCCCTTTGCATGTCTTATTTGGAAAAATTTTGTTCAATTCCTTGCTCACTTTATACATTAGATTGAGCTGTATGAGTTATTTATATATTTTGGATATTAACCCTTAATTAGATACATGATTTGCAAATATTTTTCCCCATTCTGTAGATTGCCTTTTTATTTTGTTGATGGTTTCTTTTGCTATGCAGAAACTGTATGGTTTGAAGTACTCCACTATTTTTTTTGTTTTTATTGCTTGTAATTTTGGTGTTATAGCTAAAAAAACTGATGTCAAGACCAAGGTCAAGACCTTATGTTTTCTTCTAGGAGTTTTATAGTTTTAGTTCTTATGTTTAAGTTTTCAATCCATTTAAGTTAAATTTTGTGAGTGGTATAAGATAATGGTTCAATTTTATTCTTCTGTGTGTGTTATCAAGTTTTCCCAACACCATTTATTGAAGACTCTATCCTTTCCCCATTGAGTATTCTTGGCTCCCTTGTCAAATATTAGTTGACCATATATATGAGTATTCATTTTTGGTCTCTCAGTTCTATTCCATTGGTGTGTGTGTCTGTTTTTATGGCAATATCACACTGTTTTGACTGCTATAGCTTTGCAGTATAGTTTGAAATCAGGAAGTGTCGTGTCTCCAGCTTTGCTCTTCTATTCTCAGTATCCCTTTGGTTATTTAGGGCCTTTGTGGTTCCATACAAATTTTGTAATTGGTTTTTCTACTTCTTTGAGGAATGCTGTTGGAATTTTGATAGTGGTTACATTACATACATAAAGCCATCCATAGATGGCTTTAGTATGAACATTTTAACAATATTAATTCTTCTAAACCATGAATATAGGGTATTTTTCCATTTGTGTCTTCCTAAATTTTTTTCATCAACATAATTTTCAACATACATATCTTTCCTCTCCTTGGTTACATTTATTCCAAGTGTTTCATTCTTTTTCGTGCTGTTGCCTGTGGGATGATTTTCTTTATTTCTTTTTCAGATGTTTTGTTTCCACTTGGCATTTATCACCACCTGACACTAGTCTGTGTATTTATTTTATTCTTTACTCCCCCCTGCCCCTCTAAACTAAAATGTAGACTTCACTGAGGGCAGGGACTTGTGTCTGTTGGGTTCATTATTCATCGTTGGTGCTTGACAGTGTCTGGCATAAAGTGACTACTCAATACAACATTGTTGAATGAATACATTATTTCTTTTGTTCTGATCTTTGTCTCTCTACTTATGTAGTTATTTTTTAAATTTTAATGTATTTTATTGATTATGCTATTACAGTTGTCCCATTTTTTTTTCTTCCCTTTATTCCCCTCTGTCCTGTATCTCCCTCCCACCAACATTCTCCCACCTTAGTTCATGTCCATGGGTCATACATGTAAGATTTTTTGCTTTTCGATTTCCCAAACTATTCTTAATCTCCCCCTGTCTTTTTTGTCCTACAATTTATGCTTCTTATTCCCTGTACCTTTTCTTCCATTATTCCCCTCCCTCATCCTGCTGATAACCCTCCATATGATCTCTATTTCTGTGAATCTGTTCCTGTTCAGTTGTTTGCTTAGTTCATTTTTCTTTTTGTTTTTTTAGGTTCAGTTGTTGATAGTTGTGAGTTTGTTGTCATTTTACTGTTTATATTTTTTATCTTCTTTTTTTTCTTAGATAGGTCCCATTAGCATTTCATATAATAAGGGCTTGGTGATAATGAACTCCTTTAAGTTGACCTTATCTGGGAAGCACTTTATCTACCCTTCCATTCTAAATGATAGCTTTGCTGAATACAGTCATCTTGGTCCTTGCCTTTCATGTTTTTGAGTATTTCTTTCCAGCCCCTTCTTGCCTGTAAAGTTTCTTTTGAAAAATCAGCTTAGTCTTATGTGAACTGCTTTGTAGGTAACTCTCCCCTTTTCTCTTGCTGCTTTTAAGATTCTCTCCTTATCTTTAATCTTGGGTAATGTAATTATGATGTGCTTTGCTGTATGCTTCCTTCCTTCGGTCCAACTTCTTTGGGACTCTCTGAGCTTCCTGGAAGTCTATTTCCCTTGCAACATTAGGGAAATTTTCCTTCATTATTTGTTCAAATAAGTTTTCAATTTCTTGCTGTTGTTCTTCTCCTTCTGTCACTCCTATAAGTTGGATGTTGGAACATTTAAAGATGTCCTGGAGTTTCCTAAGCCTCTCCTTATTTTTTTGAATTCTTGTTTCTTTGTTCTGTTCTGGTTGAATGTTAATTTCTTTTTTGCTCTTTAAATTGTTGATCTGAGTCCCAGTTTCCTTCCTTTCACTGTTGGTTCTCTGTACATTTTCCTTTATTTCACTTTGCATAGTCTTCACTTCTTCCTCTATTTGTGACCATACTCAACCATTTCTGTGAGCATCCTGATTACCAGTGTTTTGAACTCTGCGTCTGTTAGGTTGGCTGTCTCTTCATTACTTAGTTGTATTTTTTCTGGAGCCTTGATCTGTTCTTTTATTTGGGCCATATTTTTTTTTTGTCTTGGCACATCTGTTAGGTAGTAAGGGGCAGAGCCTTAGGTATTCACCAGAGTGGAGCAACCCACTTCTCATTGTGGTGCTTTATGTGGGGGAGGGTTCCAAGAAGGAACAATGCCACTTGCTGGGCTCTTCACCACCTTTCAGTCACTTCCCTTGCTACCCACAAGCAAATTGGGCCCTTCTGGTGCTGATTTTAAGGTGGGTGGTTTTGTGTATGTTCTAGGACCATGTGGGTCTCTCCAATGAATTTCCCTGTGAGGCTAGGAGTTCCTTTTGCAGACTTAACCCCTACAGGTTTTTTTCAGTTAGAGGTTTTGAGGTTTTATTTCCCTGTGCTGGAACCCTGGGTTCTGTGGTCTGTCTGACTCCTGAGTTGTTCTTCCCAGTTTATCTGCATGTAAATGTGGGACTACTTGGTCTGCAAACTACTGCCTCACCTGCCCTGGTCCTCCAGCTGCTGCCTTGCCAGGAGTCCTCTCCACTCCAGCTGCCTGTCTCTGCCCATCTTACCGGTTTGGATGAATATTTCTTCTTTTACTCCTTGTTTGTCAGACTCCCATACATTTCAATTTTCTGGCAGTTCTGGTTATTTTTTGTTTTTAAATTTGTTGTTGTCTTTCTTTTGGTTGTGTGAAGAGGCAAAGTATATCTATCTATGCCTCCATCTTGGCCGATGTATGTAGTTATTTTCTTAGAAATTATAATACTGCAAAGTTTGTTGTGGCCTCACTATGTAGCTAAAAATAAATCCATTCAAGCTGTTGGTTTGGTCTCAAATTTTAGAAGACCAACCAACCAGATGTCTATTTCAGTGTTATTTCTGGAATTTCTGAACTGACTTCTTCTAGATTACCAGTTTGTTGAGAAGTGTCTGTATCTTAAGCAGCCAACAGCTAGCAAATTTGATTGAAGAAATATTCTTGAAAAGGAAAATCAATACAACATCAAGTGTTGTCACTGACATTGCGAAGACATCATGAATGGTATGGATGATTTAAGACTTAGAAGCTACGTTATGTTTACGCCCTTCACTAGTATGTTAAGAAAGGAATTACAGTACAGGGTGTCATCACAAGACTACTAACCCTAAGGTAGTGGGACATTTACTATTCTTCCTCAGTTAAAGATGATCCAAAAGGTTTTGGAACTGCCTTGTCAAATTCATGTACAAAATCTCAAAAAGGATGGAAGATCAGCTACTACATGTTTAAAAGTCTACCTAAACACATAGAATACCCACAAGTAGGACTTAGACTTAATGGGTTTCTTGAAGATAAAATAGTTCATTGCTGGAACCTGCTAAAGAGGAATCTAACTGATGAGCTTGAGAGTGGAAGTCTTTCTTATATGATATCTACTATAAGGATTCATTTCTTATGCTACTTCAGGGAAGCTACTAAAATTTCTCTGCTTCCAATGAAAGCTAAAGTGCAGGTAGAAATTCAGAGACTGTTTTTGTCATTTTAAAAGTCAATTTATGGTACTATATGGCCACATTTCAAAATCTAAAGTTTAAGGGTAAATTAAATTATTAAATTCAAGCATAATATTAAAAATAAAAAAATTTAAGTGAGAGCAAAAAAGGCAACTTTTCTTCTGAAAATGTTTAGAAGGTATTTTCTTCAAGCAGTGCACAGAGATTCCGTTTGTGAGGTTACTTCAGTGAAATTGCATAACCACTATTGACCAAGGATTTAAGTCCAGAAGATACAGAGGATGCAAGACTTTACTTTAATCCAGTTGATGGTAGAGTGGAAGGGCAACATTACTGCCAGGAACAGTCTATTCTGACTATAGTTGGTAAAAAATATCTTCCTCTTATGCTAATTTATTTGATATTATAAATGTGTGGTATGTTGACTACACATAGGAGTAATCTGGTGGTCAACAGAGTGAGAAATGGCTATTTCTGTATAAAAATATTATCTTTAAACATTTGAGACAATATTTTAAGTAAATAAACTGAAGCAATCATTCAATTTATTTTCTGGGAAAAATTTTCAGATTTATTCTTGTCTCAAGAATTTTATTCTGTAATGGTGACTTCCAGCTATGATTTTGACCTCATCTGAATATTAAGGTAAAACTTGAAAAAAGGAGAGAGAGGAACATAGGCAAAAAGGAAAAAGATGGCAACGAATAAATACCTACCAGTAATAACCTTAAATATAAATGCATTAGATGTTCTAATCAAAAGACATAGGATAGCTGAATGGATAATAAAATACAACCCACACATATGCTGCCTACAAGAGACCCACCTCAGAACAAAAGATCTGTACAGGGTGAAAATGAAGGGATGGAAAAAAATATTCCAGGCAAATGGGCACGACATAAAAAGCTGGGGTAGCAATACTATATCAGACAAAATAGATTTGAAACAAAGGCCATAACAAGAGACAAAGATAGTCACTACATAATACTTAAGGGAGTTAACAAGAGGATACAACCCTTCTAAACATGTATGTACCCAACATAAGAGCACCTAAATATATAAGGAGGATTTTATATAAGGAAAATCTTGGAGGATTTTAAAAAGGAAATTGACAGCAATACAGTCATCATAGGGAATTTTAACACCCCACTGTCAACAATGGATAGATAGTCCAAACAAAAAATCAACAAGGATATTGTAGTATTAAAAGACACCCTAGATCAAATGTACTTAATTGATATTTACAGAACAATTCACATCAAAGAAGCAAAATATACATTCTTTTCAAATGCACATGGGTAATTTTCAAAGATAGATCACATGGTGGGACTGAGAACAAGCCTCAACAAATTCAGGAATATTGAAATCATATTAAGTGTTTTCTTGGATCACAATGGCTTGAAACTGGAAACCAACCTATCAAGAAAAAAACTCAACAACATTCAAATACATGGAGACTGAATAATATGTTGTTAACTAATGAATGGGTCAACACTGAGATCAACTGACAAATCAAAAAGTACCTTGAAACAAATGAAAATGAACACACAGCAACTCAAAACCTATGGGACACAGTGAAAATGGTCCCGAGAGGGAAATGTGTAACAATACAGGACTACCTAAAGAAGATAGAAAAATCTCCATTTTTTTAACATAACAATATTTTCAGCACTACATCCTCTAGGGCAAGGGATATAAAGGAAAGAGTAAACAAATGGGACTACCTCAAACTTAAAAGCTTCTGCATGGATAAAGAAAACATCAACAAAATGGAAAGGGAACCAACCATATGTGAAAACATATTTGCCAATGATACCTCAGAGAAGGGTTTGATCTCCAGAATATATAAAGAACTCACATGACTCCACACCAGAAAGACAAACAACCCAATTAAAAAAAAATGAGCAAAGGACCTGAGAAGACATTTCTCCAAGGAAGACATACAGAGGGCCCATAGACACATGAAAAACATATTCAGCATCACTAGCCATCAGAGAGATACAAATTAAAACCACAATGAGATATCACTTCAAACTGGTCAGACTGGCCATCATTAATAAATCAATGAACAAGTGCTGGCAAGGTTGTGGAGAAAAGGAAACTCTAGTACGCTGTTGGTGGGAATGCAGACTGGTTGCAGCCACTGTGGAAAACAGTATGGAATTTCCTCAAAAAACTAAAGATGTAACTGCCTTTCAACCCAGCAATCCCACTGCTGGGACTATACCTTAAGAATCCTGAAACACCAGTTCAAAAGAACATATGCACCCCAATGTTCATAGTAGCACAATTTACAATAGCCAAGTGGTGGAAACAGCCTAAGTGTCCATCAGTAAATGAGTGGATCAGAAAACTGTGGTACATTTACATAACAGAATACTACACAGCAGAAAGAAAGAAGGAGCTCCTACCCTTCGTGACAGTATGGATGGAACTGAAGACTATTATGCTAAGTAAAATAAACCAGGAGGTGAAAGACAAATATCTTATGATCTCACCTATAAGTGGAACCTAATCAACAAAACAAGTGAGCAAAATAGAACCAGAAACTTGGAAATAAAGAACAAACTGATAGTGACTAGAGGAGAGGGGGATTATGGGAGAAAGAAGGGGAAGGGTCAAGCAAAGGAACATGAATGAGGACTGGTGTGCACAGACAATGAGGGAGATTGTGTGAGTGGGGGATGGGCTAGGTAGGGGAGAACAAAGGGGGAAAAATTGGGACAAATCTAACAGAGTAACAATAAAAAAACTTGGCCCTCAGTATTGGGATAATGTATATACAACATGTATTACACTTCTATTAACTTTTGAATAGATACCAAAGAATAATCAGAATACAAGGAATGTCAGTTTGCTACCACCTGATTTAAGAAAAAGAACAACACACTAATATTGTTAAGTACTTTCCTTGTGTGTTTTCCCTCTTCCCATCCTTTTGCCCAGAAGTATCCACTTTTTGAACTTTGCATTTATTAGTTTCTTACTTTTTGTTATAATTTTATGATATATGTCTACATCTCTGAACAATATATTTTTGGTTTTGCATGTTTTCAATTTTGTATAAATAGAATCACACTTTTGTTTTTTGGTAACTAAATTTTTTAACATTATATTTGAGATTTATCCATCTTGTAACATTGACTTTTATGGCACTGTAATATTTCATTGTATGAACATTCACACTTTATTTATTCATTCTACACTTTATGGAAATGTGTTGTTTCAATTTTTTAAAAATTTACTCTTACACACAGTGATTCTATGAACATTATGTCATGTGTCTAAATACAGAAACACAAGACCTTTTACTAAAGTGTATTGTGTAGGGTGTAAAGAGTGATGGAATGTGAGGTTGGAAGTCAAGTTTCATTTTCCTCCTATGAATATCAAGTTGTGGCAATCAGCCCGTCCCTACTTCTACAAATTCTAAATAAACCCATGTCTAGTTGCTCTTTGCTTTATGTCTTGGGGCATCAATACAATATTGATTCTTCCAGTCCATGAATATACTGTATCTCCATTTATTTAAGTTTCCCTTAACTTTTTCCTTTTTTTTTTTTTTGGCATTTTAATTCAAATACAGCTTATTTCATGATCAAGACAAACAAAAATGAGCTTGGAGCATGCAAAGAACATTAGCATATCTCTCAAAAGAACATAACAACAATCCTACCAGGATTCAGTCATAAAAGCACATTAACTTATGCTCATGATTCAGATAAAAATTTATAGAGGAAAATCAGGAAGCAGTATGGCAGTTTTGAGAGAGCATGGCTTCAGATTAAGATAGATTTGGATTTTAATCTCTCTTCACCATTTTGTAGTTACGGAAGCATGAGCAGATCTAAGGATGTGATTAGTTCATGTAAGTTGACCTCTTTTCTTCCTTGTGGTTAGTTAATAGGTCTATAGTTTGCCCACCCGAGCTGCACAGCTGCTCTGATGCTCTTTATACTCCACAGTGGACAGGAGAGTCCAATTTTCTAAAGACAAAAAGATCACTATAGGTTATCTGAAATCCAAACAAGAGTTTCAGGTCCTTGGAATTATTTCAAAGTTTGAATTGACCAGTTCTCTGGATTGGCTGATGAAGCCACATTAAGTAAATATCTGTCCTTTGATAATTTTTTGGTTTACTCTAGGAAAAAGAGTTATGGTTTTAATGTAGGAGACTTCTGGCAGAACTCACTGACTATTAATAACAGAGGATTTACGGTGAGAACGAGGAGAGGGCTTTTGAGAGATTAATATTTCAGGAATTGGAAATGATCATAGCCATTGCCAGAAAGATGTATCTCAATTTACATGAAAGATCAATTTCTGAAGATTTGTATATGCATTAACTTTTAATAAGTGCAATCACATTAGAATTTCCCAAAGGCCTTGATATATAATGAAACCTGGTTGTGAATCATTTTGTAAAGTAAAAAATGTTCTTCTCTTCTTATTTTTAAAATATCAAATTTTATTAAAGTAAATGGATAACGGGGGAAATGGGGTAAGGGTCGTCAAGGGACATGTATCAAGTACACATGGACAAAGCCAAAGGCGGCAGGATCAGGGGTGGGAGGTGGGGCTGGGTGGGGCAAGGGGAATGATGGGGGGAAAATGGAGACAACTGTACTTGAACAACAATAAAAAGGCAAAAATAATAAAATGTATGGATTTGAAATATTAACTATTAAAAATATACTTGAAGTATAAACATATTCATTTATTAAGAAGCAGAGTTTTCTAAAGTAGACCAGGTTTAAAAGGTCGCATATTGTCACCTACTTGAATTCTAGCATGTATATTCTTTCTAAACTCAACCACGAACTTACCCCATACACAAAAATAAACTCAAGATAGGTAAAAGATTTAAATATGTCATAATACCATAGAAGTCCTAAAGGAGAACATAGGTAGGAAAATCTTAGATATTCCATGCAGTAATATTTTCACTGATGCATCCCCTAGAACAAGGGACATAAAGGAAAGGATAAACAGATGGGACTACACCAAATTAAAAATTTTCTGCATGGATAAAGAAACCATCAGCAAAATGAAAAGGGAACCAACTGTATCAGAAAATATATTTGTAAATGATACCTTGGATAAGGGTTTGATCTCCAAAATATATAAAGAACTCACATGACTCCACTCCAGGACGACAAACAGCCCAGTTAAAAAGTGGGTGAAGGACCTGAACAGACATTTCTGCAAGGAGGACATAGAGAAGACCCAGAGGCATGTGAAAGGATGCTCAACATCAGTAGCCATCAGAGAGATGCAAATTAAAACCACAAGGAGATACCACCTCACACTGGTCAGAATGGACATCATAACCAAATCAACAAATGAGAGCTGGTGAGTTTGTGGAGAAAAGGGAACCCAGTGTACTGCTGGTGGGAATGCAGACTGGTGCAGCTGCTATGGAAAATAGTATGGAATTTCCTCAGAAAATGAAAAATGGAACTACCTTTTGACCCAGCAATTCCACTGCTGGGACTGTATCTTAAGAATCCTGAAACACCAATTCAAAAGAACATATGCAACCCAATATTCATAGCAACACAAGTTATAATAGCCAAGTACTGGAAGCAGCCTAAGTGACCATCAGTGAATGAGTGGATCAAAAAACTGGTAAATTACACAATGGAATACTATGCAGCAGAAAGTAAGAGGGAGCTCCTGCACTTTGCAACAGCATGGATGGAACTAGACAGTATTATGCTAAGTGAAATAAGCCAGGTGGTGAAAGACAAATACCATATGATCTCACCTATAAGTGGAACCTAATCAACAAAACAAACAAGCAAGCAAAATAGAACCAGAGACAGAAATAAAGAACAAACTGACAGTAGCCAGAGGGGAAGGGGGAGTGGATAATGAGGGAAAATAGAGGAAGGGCCATCAAAGAACATGTATAAAGGACATATGGATAAAGGGTGTATTGTGAAGGTGGGAGGTGGGGATGGGTGGGGTGGAGGGGCTTGGTGGGGGGAAAATGGGGACAATTGTACTCGAACAATAATTTAATAAAGGAAAAAAAGAACTGTATTTTAAGTTTAAATTTTAGTAGTTTGGGTATTTAGATTTCTCTCTCTCTCATGTATTTTCTTACTATAGCAGTTGGTTTTCAAAGCTGAGCACTCCTGCATCTTGGTTATTTCACTGTACAACCTCTACATGTATCACCATGTACAGAGAGCTATACAAGAGATACAGATGTCATTATATTATTATATAAAATCCTATTTTTTCTAATTATCTCATTACTTTATTTCAGTTTCTTAAGACCACTAGGGCACTCGTACAATCTTGAGAAAGTAAAACGCTTGACTTAAATATAATTTTACTGTTTTTAGAAGCTTAATTCGCAATTCTAACCTGGCATCCAAAGTCATGTTCGGATAGTGCGTGCAAGTCTAGCATGCTAGCTTTTGTTCAGAGCGGAACTGACGGAGACGCACTCAAATGAATGACCATACCCACTCCAACTAATGCTTTAGCAGGAACATGAGGTTACAAGCTAATTGAAATATAAAAGGGGGAAACTGGTGTGGGAAAAAGAATTGGGTAGAAGGAATAGTTCATATTTAAGTCAGGAGTACTGATGCTTCAGACTGCATGAGTGAAACCTTGCACTTAAAGTTGGCCTTGGAAATTTAATGGTCTCCAGGGAGGGGGAAAAATGCTCTGGAATTCCACTGTGGTGAAATTAATTCATAAAGGTTTGGTCTCCCTTGATGTTTACAAAGAACAGATATTCATGGTTAATGGCAACCCTGTTTCAGGAGGTCATTTCTTAAGTCCCCTGCCTCCTGGAAAGTGGTATTTATCTTAGAGAAGTTTCATCTCCACAATACCCTGGCATTACCCTTCCATTACAAAGATGCATGAAGAGGAAAAGGCAAAGATGATCATGCAGCCAAGAATAATGTTCATTTACTTATTTTCTCACGATTCCCAAAGTGCTAAATAATGAGACAAGTTAGAGAAAGAATGCTGATGGTTTCTACATTAACTACACTTGGTAGTAGATGGCAGTTTTCTTTGGAGCCACTTTAAGGCCAGATGCATCCCGATTTACCACATCTTGTGGTTGCGTTATTTGCTATCAAATAATATAGTTTTGTTTTATAGGCACTGTAAACTTGCTTTTGGTATGAGCTAATGCAGCCTTTTTTTTTTTTTTTTTTTAAGGCAGCATCCAATGCCAGGGAAGAAGGCGTTTCAACTCATGAGGATTAGAACACGTGGGAAGGATACAGTTCCTGCCTTTGATTAGTGAAGCTAACCTCTGAAGCCCTCATCTTCCCAGAAGTAAGTGCTCCTCTCGGATTTGTTTCATAGCAAGAGGCATTTGGGCCTGGGGGTATGGTGTCTTTGATTCTCTCAATGACTGGGGAACACCACTGGGAATGTAAGGGTCTGTGATACTAGACGTTATGCAAACACAAGACAGCCCTGCAAATAAGAAATTCTTCTGCCTAAACTGCAAATAACATTCCTCCTGAGAAGCACTACAGGAACAGTATAGCAAGAACTGCAGAAACACTCTGTCTACCTATTGTCTCAGCTACCAGTTCTCTGTTATAAATCACCCCAAAATTTAGTGGATTAAAACAACAATGGTTTATTATTTCTCATTATTCTGTTGGTTGCCTGGGCTCAGCCGGGTTGTTCTGCTGCTCCACGTGATGCAGCTAAGGACGTTCATGCAGTTGCATTCAGCTGGGAGCTCAGGTAGGCTTGGAACATTCAAGACAGCTTCCCACTCTTCAGGGTCTCTCTGTATGTCACTTCTCCTTATTCTGTAGTCTAGCATGAGCTTGTTTATGGCGTGGCGGCTGACTTCTAAGAGGGAGTTTTCTAAAAGTGAAACAATGGGAGCTATAAGGCCTCTTATAGGCTAACCTTGGAGACAATGCATCATTTCTGCCTCATTCTATTGAACAAGGCAACTTCCAAGCCAGCTTAGATTCAAAAGGAGAAAAAGTAGATTCAAAGGAGAATCAAGTCTTATTGCAACAACCATGTAGATGGGATGGTTTGTTGCAGCATCTGAAGAAATAACCATTACATATGAGATCACATTTAATTCTCTGTGAGGTAGGAATTATTATTAATCCCGTGGAACTGAGGCTTTGAGTGGTTAAGTGACATGCTCAAGGTCATACCACTGGTAAGTAGTTGGGCTCAAAGCCAGGTTGCCTGATCTTAAATCCTTTTGTCCTCTTATTTTATTTTCTATTTTCTTAACTTAGAAGTTATTTCAGGATCAGGCAAAGTGAATAAAGCTTGTGAATTTTGTGAGTGTTCCCCTTTCAGTAGCTGTTGAATATCTTCTGGAGTTTCATTCTAAAATATCATGCAAGCTTCCCATAGCCCTGGTACCATGATGTCCCATCAAAAGCCCACTTCCTTGAAATGTAGTCTAAGCTTCAGACACACTCCTCAAGGCCTTGTCTTATTCAAATGGTGACATTCTTTTTCTTGTCCTGCTCTCAGCTAATACTGAGACAGAGAGCAGCTAATAATCTGAGTCATACTGTCACCCACATATAGTGATTGCCTGATATTTCTGCCTACCCAGCATCCATTTTCCCTGGTAACTATATCCCAGTTTTCCTTGGGGCAATCCATTTCTTACTTCCTTTATCTCATATGGTTCAAATGGCACTCACTGTAATCCCTGCTCCAGAAGCTGGCATGTGCTGAGGGCTGGCTAATTAGAGGTTTGCATCTCTCTTGTCAGAGTCATTGGCTTGTAGGTGAGCATATGACCTGAGCTAGGTCAATAATAAGCCACTAAATGTAAATTCTGTCCAGGACCTTTGGAGGGGTATACAGAGAAGAAGCATTTTATTTTTTACTGGGGTTTCTGGGAAGATGAGAGGTAAGCCTGGAGCTGTTGTGAGCTATCTTGTCCCCACAAAGGGAAAGAAAGGAGACGTGCTGAGGGTGAGATGGCTTGGGAGCATCATCTGAAGCTCTGCAAACAGCCAGAGCCAGGTCTACTCCTTGATTTTTTCAGGTTGTCAGTCAATAGATTCCCTTTTTTGCTTCAACTGGTTCTAATAGAGTTTTCTAATAGAGTCAACTACAACAGAAAGAATTCTGTTAGACCGTTTATGGTGACCACAAGTGCTCTTAGAACAATAGCCCACAATGAATATGCTTATGGAAAAGAAATAATGAGTCAGTAATCCCACTGTGGTTGAAATTATGGAGATCCTACACTAGTATAATGCTGAAACTCCGGGTAAATATAGACAAGGATCATATGAGACCAGGAGTTCTATTAATAAAAAGCAAAATAGCAATATGTGCTACTGGACTTTATTCCTTAGCCATTTGAAATTATGAATTGTACATTTTGTTTCTGAAGGCAAGATCTCCAGTTCATTGCCCTGTACATAGCAATTATTAAGGCAATAACAAGAACTCTAAATCCCAACCCACCAGAGAGTCTTTCCTGAGGAGATGGCAAACCAGTTTTTTTCGTGTGCCGACTCTGATAATTGCTAGTACCTGCCTTGGGTACAGATTGGAGATTTCTAAGTCCTGTTGCAGGATGTGGGAAAGGCTGAAGGAGTAGCAGTGTCTGCCATGGAGGAGGGAGGAGCAGGGGAGGTGTACCTAGTTTCTGACATATGGTGGTGGCAAAAGGAGAGAGAGGAGGGCCTTCTAAATTTTTTCTTACTGATCTTATACCCTACCAATTTTGGAGGTTCTCTTATTAGACAATTTTAATTGATTTCTTTGCTTAATTAGGCCTTAGGTCACAAGGTAGTTTTGGGGGTCAATGTTCACCTGAGCCATTTGATATCCCATATCAAGAAGTAAACTATTTAACCAGAAAAGTATTTTCTGCCATTTTATTTGCTTGGTGTGGGTTAGGTAGAGACTGTCTCAAGGATACTTCAGGAGGCCTGGTATACTCTCACCAAATCCTTTCCCTCCTCCCTGTGATTTTTAGGGAAGGCAAAGAGTCACATGTCAGCTTGAATTATTGGAATGTCTTAGTGGCATGCGTCAGAACCTCACTAGGGTTGTCAGAATTATGTCCCCCCTGCACCGCCCTGAAGACATCCACGTCCTCATCCCTGGGACCTGTCAGTACTTATGCTACACGGTAAAGGGGAACTAAGAGTGTGAATAGGATAAAGATTGCTAATCATTTGACCTTAACCCAGAGAGACTGTGCTGGATTATCTGGGTGGGCCCAATGTGATCACAGAGGTCCTTAAAAATGGAAGTGAAGCAGATGAGGAAATTGGAGTAAAGTGATTTGCCAGAGGGACTTGGATGGCTGTTGTGGCTTTAAAGATGGAGGGAGGGGGCTGTGAGCCCAGAAGCTGGAAAAGACAAAGAAGGTGGTTTTCCCTTGTAGTGGACAGAGAGGAAGACAGCCCCGCCGAGACCTGGATGTTAGCCCAGGGAAGACCTGTCAGACTTCTAACCTACCGAATGGTAAAATGACAAATTTGTATTGCTTTCAGCCACTACGTTTGTGGTAAATTGTTATGGCAGCAATGGGAAACTAAGACAAAATCTCTTGCAATGGGAGAAAACTCTGTTAAGTACAATTTATAGCAGAATCACACAGTTGAATGGGATCTTGGAGGGCTTTAGTCCATTCTAAATTCCCCGTACACAAATCTCCTCGACAATACATTTAATAAATGGTCTTCCAGGCTGTGTGAACCTACCAACAATGGGAACTGCCGATGTCCAGAGGTGGTTTGTTTTATTTTTGGATGATTTGAACAGTCAAAATTCTTTTCTCCAGCAAAAGCTGAGATGAGCTTTCCTGCAGCATGAGTTCTTTAGTTTTATTTTTGTTTTCTAGCATTGCATGGAAATTTTCCAAGTATCTTGTTCATAAAAGATAACCCTTCCATTGTTTGAAGGTTTAACCGTGATTCCTTAAAGAGTTCTCTTTTCCTGAGCATTCTCATGTTCTTCCTGTGGATCCCACAGCACACGTCCCTGGGAGACTTAACCTGCAATAAGCACTACAGATGCGGTTGGATCAGGAGAGAGTCTGCGGAGGCTTGATTATTTCCTGGGTTCTGGACGTCATACCTCTATGTTGCATTTACTTTTTTAGAGCATCTCTACCTCATGCCCAAATGCTAATAGCTCTTTCTTTCACCATAATGCCAGCTCCCCTTTCCCTTCTTTCAAACTCTGAGGGCTGTTTTATGCCTAATTGATACTTGCTATGATGTTTATTCATGAAGCATGCCATGGTTTTCACATCTTTCATCTTCCTGGTCTGATTCCTTGTATGACCTGTGCTTGGGGGTGAAGTAGAAGAAAAGGTAAAACTGATTCCACAAGACAGAGGACAGAGCATGAGTTATGTAGCCAGAGACCAGGGTTTGAATCCTGACTTATGTTTTCTTGGCTCAGAACTGTGGGTGAGTTTCTTAGCCTCTTATGAACTTCAGTTTCCATATCTGGAAACAGGCAAAGGATAATTCTTTCTTACCAGCTATGGTGAGGAGCAAATGAGATTGCCTATGTAATGTGCAAAGCGTAGTCCTTGGCACAGTTTAGTGTCTTCCTTGCTTCTCCCACTACCTCCCACTCTGTTTCCTTTATTGTATACAATTAGAAAACAGCAACAAATCGAGCTGCATGGGCTCACCTAGGAGAGTTCTGGATGATCACTGTGGGCTGGAGCAATAGAAAACTTCCAGGGGCGGCAGGGCTTGGTCTGAACTTTGCAGATTGGTGGGAGGTGGGCTGAACATAGGATGACTAGAGAAGTTTGTTCTTTGACTTTGAAAGTAGTGTTCATTTTTGAGCCTTCTGAAGATGAAGACAAAGTGGCTGGCATTCCATGTAGGAAGGAACATTTTATTTATAACTCAGTTTTGAAATGTAACTTAGAGGATGTGAGATGTGGTTTGACTGCTGTAATGAGACAAATGTGGGAAAAAAAGGCCAAAGTTTGAATTGCTTAGGGCCTGAGTAGAATCTTCATTAAATATTTGCAAACCAGAAGAGGTCATTTTGTTTCCTTAGGACAACTTTTTTTTTTTTTTTTTAAACTCTGCTGGCCTGGTCTGGGTAATGAAGACCAGACCACTGATGCTACCACGTCATCAGGATGTTGGGATGTCAGACTAGGGAACACTCAGAATGGCCAGGGAAAATGGGTTCTGGGAAAGTTAGAGGTTGTGGAGAGAAGCTAGGCTCTAGAGGCCTATCAATGTTTAGTTTCTGAGTTCTCCCAGAATTCATCTTTTTTATATAGTTTGGCAAGCAATTATTTTGTTTTTTTTTTTCTCACGAAATCATAATCTGAGACATCATTTTGGAAGACACTCCAGTAACTATTCTTTGGTCTGCTCTGCCTCCGCTAGTTTTATTTTTAACCCTGTCTTGATTATTTCTAAACCCCTTAATCATGAAATCTCATCTTCTTTTATTAGGAGGGATTTATTCACAGGCTAACTTGGACCTACAAGGCATCCTTTAATATACATTACTGAATGCTGACATGGTTCTGCAAGCACTAATAAATGCTTTCTGATACAAAATACACAAAATATGTGGAAAAATGGAGAGGTTCATGCTTGAGCTCATAATTTAATATATCGGTTCAATTTTATATATGGTAGAGAAATTCTTTGGATAATAACAAAGAATGCAACAGCAAAGGGACCATCAACAACAGTCTTTTACCAGGTGCCAGGTGACATGTTATGTGCTAAAGATAAAACAGTGAACACACTAGGTGAGCTCCCTGTCCTTATGAAATTATGTTCCAGCATGGGAACTAGTGAAAAGCTAAAGAAAGTAATTGCAAATTATATACATATTATGATGAAAGCAAAAAGAAGAGGTTGAGATGAATGGGCTGTGCTGTAGACTAAATGTTTGTGTGCCCCACACATTCCTGTGTTGAAACCTAATTCCCAATGTGACGGTATTTGGAGGGGGGCCCCTGGGAGGTGATTAGGCCATGGGGGTGAAGCCTTCATCAGTGGGATTAGTTCCCTCATAAAAGAGACCCCAGTAATCTCCCTATCCACTTCTACTGTGTGAGGACACATCAAGAAGACAACTATGTATGAACCAGAAAGTGGACCTTCACCAGACACTGAATCTGCCAGTCTCTAGAACTGTGATACCTTTCTATTGTTTATAAGCCACCCAGTCTGTGGTCCTTTGTTATGCCAGCCCAAACAGACTAAAACCAGCTGTGATGGGGGTCACCTACTCATAATAAGGTGACCAAGAAAGCTTCACTGAAGATTAACCTTTAAGCTGAAATCTACAGAGAAGAAAGAGTTTATCTTTCAAAGTATGGGTAGAAGAATATTCAGGACAGAGAAAATAGCATGTCCAAAGGCCCTGAGGCAGGAAAGAATGTGGCATAGTCAACAAAGTGAGAGAAGACTGAAGGGGCTGGAGCATTGTTCAGTGAAGGAGGAAAAAAAAAAAGAAACTAAGTTGGAGAGATTTCATCAGGTCAAGGATATTTGTACTGATTCCACTCCTAGTAACAAATGCCACTTTGCTCTCCTCCCATCCGCTGTTTCCAAATTTTCCGCAGCCTTTGTAAAGCCAGGAGAATGAAAGAATCTTTGCCATCCAGAGTTGAAGCTGTGGAACTTTCATCTATAAACTCAGTTTCATTTCAAAATCTTAGACCTGTCTAGATGTCTGGGAGCAGGGATACATGGAACAATTGCCCAGGACTTTGGGACTCAGTCTTGAATATCCATTGATAGTCTAGCTCTGGTTTTGTGCTTGTTCTGATAAGCAGCCTCTGAAGCAGATCTCTTAGAGATCTGGTCCCAAGCAATTCTCATAAAAATGCATCCATTCATTTAATTTATTTATTTGGTTTCTGTTGAGGGACCTACTCTAGGCAAGGCACTGGCTTAGACCCTGGAAATACAAACATAAATAAGATGACTCCCTGCTTTGGATGCTTGCCGGGTAGCAGAGAGCCAGGCAAAGCGATGGGTGCAGTGACAGGAAGTGTACTCTGTGGGGTTCAGGGGAGGCTTCCTAGAAAAGGGGCACAGGTGACAAGATGAGAGGGGCAGGGTAGAGAGTGGGGAGTAGAATTCCAGGCAGAGAAGATGGTGGGAGCTGAGGAGACAAGAGTGGCATGGTGCGAGTGAAGAACCTCTCAGCCGCAGTCAGATCCTTGCCGCACATTTGTCACACCAGGGTTTGGACTTACACAACTCTTCTAGTATCAGTTGTGTACCTGAACTCAGGTCTGCTTGCCTGTGCAGACTTGGCATCCTCTGGTGCCTGCTCTAGGATCCCCCATTGTATTGTAGACTTCTGCCCATTTATCAGGGCATGGTGACCTGTCATTTGCTGTGTTCTCCTGATATTGCACTGCTCTTCCCCACTGAGCTTAGGCGGAGACTTTCCGACTCCTGATATGTTCTCTCCTCTTCTTGCTATTATTAGGCCACCGGGGGTTGAGTTGGACGGGCCCTGACCCTGAGGACATTTTTCTTGGCTCCGAGTGGAGGGAAGGGAGCAGCTTGTTGATGGAGGGCTCCCACTGGCCTCCTCTTGTCTCTGCTCTTGGGCAGCGTTGTCATCTTTTGAGAGTGATGGGGTCAAGAGGAATGGGAGGTGAGGAGGACATGGACAGTTTGGCAGCAACAGAGATCCTCTCTGCTCATAGGAATAGGAAATTGTCTGAAGCTACAGAAGAAAAGTGAAAGGTCAGGATTAAACTAACAGGGCTGTCTAGCCCTGTGTGTGCTCTTCTCAAAAAAACCAAAATGACCCTTAGAGCACTGCCCACTGGGAACTGTGCAGAAAGGCACAGAACAAAAATCTTGAGGACGACCTGGTAGAATTGACTGGCACTTTTTCTTCTCCCCAGAAAAACCAGGCAAGAGGTCCTGGAGAGAAAGCTCTGGAATAATCACTCTGAAGGCAACACGACAAGGGAAAGGGATTAGGGCCTCCTGAGAAAATTAGAATTTCAGGTAGTTTGAGAGCTGACAGATGTTTTGCCTCCCTCTTTGATTCACTTATTTATTCATTCACATTAGTCCATTAAACAAATATTTATTCATTAACTTTTGTGGCAGACCCTGTGCTAGTTTTGGGGAATATAATCTGTTAAGAAAATAGCAAGTTTCTTGACCTCACAGTACTGATAGATTGAGTGGGGGGGGGGGTGTACTCATCATGCATGCAAGCATGGCTAGAAGGACACATTTTAAAAAATAATATAAAATTTTGATAAGTAACACAAAAATGACATACAGTACACATAGTGTGAGCAACCGACCTCCCCTAAGGGTCAGGGAAAGCTTCTTGGAGCACATAATTTTTAAGCTGAGTCCAGATAGCAAAGTAGAGATGGGGAAGAGTGGCCAGGCAGAGTATTCTAAATATGAGGAGTAATGTACACAGAGGCCTAAAAGTGAAGGGACATGATTTTTCAAGTTCATCCCAGGCATTATAATTTGTAATAAGAAAACTGATGTTCAGGTATTGTTTATTCCCCAGAGGTGTCCAACCTGCAGCCCATGGGCCATATGCAGCCCAGGATGGCTGTGAATGTGGCCCAACATAAAACTGTAAATTTACTTAAAACGTTATGAGATTTTTTGTGTGTGTGTGATTACATGTTGCAATATATTTAATGTGTGGCCCAAGGTAACTCTTCTTCCAGTGTGCCCCAGATATGCCCAAAGGTTGGACACCCCTGACACCCCTAAATATCGAATAAGCAAGGCGCCACTGTGAGAGAGCCTTGGGTCAGTGTAGGAAGTACTCTGGCACCCACAGCAAAACCCCTCAGACCTCCACTGATTTTAAGGTCAGCTGTGGTAGCCGGCTTCCTGGGCAGTGTGCACAGTCCCTGTGGGATGGTGTGAGCTCTCAACTCAACTTGCTTTCTCCTCGCTTGGACAGGTCCTTCTCTAGCTGCAGCAGGAGCGTTGGTGCCTCCGGGGCTGAACTTCAGCCAATGGGGACTGAAGCGGGTGAATAAGTGCTCTGCCATCTTTCAGGTGGCCCATTCTGCGAGGCATCCTGTATCCTTCTCAGGAATCCCAATGCAATTAAGTTCAAGTTGCTCAAAATAGTGATCTTAATAATGAACCTTTGCTTTGGCTTCCCCTTCCTTTTCTGGCTCCCACTAGCCCCTCTCTCCTGCTACCTGGGATCATATGCCAAATAAGATACCCGCACCTAAGTGATCACCTCAGCTGTGTTTCTCGGGCAGCCCAAACTTCGACAGTTAGGCACCTAAAGACAAGTACAGCTTTTTAACTATTAATTGGGCTCTCTCTTAATAAAGAGCCATATGTGAATTGTGTTTCTTAAAGTACTTGTAATGCCACCTTCTCTAAGGAATGCTCTCCTGCTCCACCCCATCTTTGTTGGCTGGTGAATCTAAGGCTCACCTCACCCCAAGGGAAGCACAGGATTAAAGCTCAGGACGTCTGATTTCAAATTAAATACCTTCTGGACTGCTCTATTTTGGAGCACCATGCTTCTTCTCAAGGGAATGACTAGTCCTGTGTACCATTCCCTGTCTTTTATTCAATGCCTTTCATCAGAAGTCATTCTCTCAGAGGAATAATTCAGTCAGAGGTAAAGCATTTGAAAATGCTCTCTGGTCCTCATTGCTGATGTTTGAAGTTACCTATGCACAAAAACCGCCCCCATATACCACTATGTAGTAGAGAACTCTAAACAAGGGACTCCGAAATCATCTCATTTCATCACTACTACGTCCATGTCATGAGACACAAGGTCAATGACTGCACCCCACCCCCTTCACCAGAATAAGACTCAGCAGTGGGGTGACACGTTCAGGACACCTTGTTCCAGTGTAGAGGGATGGTCAAGGTTTTAGACAGGCTTTCCATTTATAGTTTGCAGGGGAAATGCAGTAGTTTCCACAATGTTGAAAACATGCTTAACTTCTTCCTGGGCTGACTGCAGTCGACTGGGTCCTAGTGGTCAGCCTCATGCCAGTTCTCACCAGCAGCATAGCAATGAGATGCTCAGAGTGTGCTCTCTCCTTTCTCGTGTCTGCTTTAAACGCCTGACTTATACTGAAGGAAAAGAAAATCCACTGGCCTAACTAGTATATATCAGCGAAAAGAATTAAACAGAATTTTTGGCTCTCAGGGCCATTCCAGTTTGTCATTTTGTGAAATTAGAGACAGATGGGTGATGTCTGTGTATTGTGGGAAATTCTGCCCCACATTCCAGCTGATGCTGGGAGTTCTGAAAGAAGACAGAGAGGAGAAAGAGAAAGCTATTTGGACCAAGCAGAATATATGCTAATTCTGTGACAAAAATAGCATCAAATCTGCAAACATTAATTCTAGGCAAGTCTCAGTCTTAGCCTGTTTCCTTTCCCATTCCTAGCTTTCATAGTAGTAAATGAATTTAAACTGGTTGCAAATGGAAGAGGATTCAGAGGTCATCTGGCTTGTCTCTTACTGCAGAATATCAGTTTTGTCATAAGATAAACATTCAGTGGTGCAAGGGACCACTGGTGGTCATATAATCAACTTATATATCAGACAGATCATAACAAATTTTGAGCTGATTGGATTGTTGCTCCAAAGACTCAAGTGGTGGAGGGGGCATTGGTAGTGTGTGGGGAGGGGACTGTGGTGTGGAAAGGGTTGTGGTCTGAAGAATGGGGTCCACACTCCAGGGGTTCCATAACCTAGAAGGCCTGCCTACATATAATCCTGTCCCTTTTTACAGGTATCCTGTGACTTCTGTGACCATGTTCTGGGGCTGAGGTTAAAGGAAACAGGTGGATCACTATGTCAGAGCAGAAAAGGATACAGGTAGTGGGTGTCATAGGGTGACTGGCAGGGTACTGAGGAGGCTCAAGGAGAAAGGGAAGCATGTAGAAAGGACCCAGTAACTCAACATCAAGGATTCAAGAACCTTGAAGTCACTGAGGCCGGGGCTGGGATGTCGTGGCATGGTCCCTTCCAGGCTCAAGGCAGTGAGATGTCAGAGAGAACAAGAGAGAAGGTAAATGAAATCAAGGCCTGTGGAGTATCTGTGAGCAATGACTGAAAAAAAAAAGCAAAGAGAAGCCTTTGAAAGGAAAGACAGAGAGTCAGCATAAAGTCAAATTGAAGAGATAATGAAGCAATTTCCATGGGAGGGAAGTGGAATGTAGCTACGTTTTCTTGGGCCAACTTCTTTTATTCTTCAAGCCTCAGTTTCTCATTTCTGAAACAGACATAATAATCTTTGTACATCTCCTATTTGGAATGAAAATCAAATAGGATCATACTGGTAAAAGCATTCTATAAACAGTAAGAAAAGATGGTTATTATGAAGCTTAGTGGTCTTCTCTCCTGAGGCTAATAGGCAGGGGCAGGAGAGCATTCCCATGGTGAACCACATGCCTCATTGGCTAGGGGACAGAGGCCCCACCCCACAGTAGATTCTAAAGGGTGCTGAATGGCTGTTCTGTTGTTCCAAACACAGGATGCCTTCTAATATTGAAGTTTATGACCATTTATATTCATTTTTCTTCTTGAATATCCTATTATAATTTTTTTTAAATGACTGTTCAAGGATTAGGGACTTTCAAAATGGGATAAAAACCATTGGTCCTTTTCCCAGGAAAACAGCAACAGGATAGTTTCTACTTCACTGGCATTGATGCTTAGATTAGGCAAAACTAGGCAAGTAGTCTCCTTTGTGGAATCCTGTCTGGGTGCATTTTTTCTAGCTGCTCTGAGCGTGGTGTACAGTGAGCAGGCCAAGGAGTGGGCAATCTGGGGCAGGTAGGGTTTGGCTGGATCCAGCACATTGCCCTTACAGGAGGAGAATAAATTGGAAGACAAGTGAATTCTTAGGAATTGTTGTGAAACTCCTGCTTATCTCCCAGGCTGGCTGTGAAAGCCCTGACTGCAAGGTGGGAACTACCATAATGAGCCACACAGCCTTGAAGAATTTGGTAGTTCTTTGAAAGACTACTTATATGTGCAAAGAGGTCTTCCTTAATGGGCTGAAGGGAAATAACAGCAGCATGTCATTCTCTCAGGATGTCTACCTTGAAATATTCCCCCCTCTTTAATTGAAGGATTCTCAGTAGAAAGCAGTAAAGGTAAAGGGTTTGGTTTTGATTTACTAAGCATGTGCCAAGGGGATCCTAATGATACCAGAGGAGCCCTATGAGTGACCGTGTCAAGCCTGTCCTTCCCAACTTCACCTACTTCTCCTTGTAGAATAATGGACTTCTTGGAAATTGGTCCCTTGGAAAGAGAAAACTTCAGATACATTAGAGCTCCTATTATGGGTCTGTTTTTCATGCTCAACACTTCTGACACCAAATGTCTGGCTTTTTCACACCATGCATTTCTCCAGTTCTCTGTGGATACCAACTGGAAGTCCTACAATCTAATTTGATTCTGATACTAACTACCTGGAGTTAGTACAGACCCCATAAATTAAGGGCTTAAAACTGCCCCTCACTTCAGACTACAGTTGCAAGTAGTGGGTCCCTGAGTTACCCAGACTTTCGTTCAACTTGGCTATAAATTTGAGGTTCTCTCTCTTCAGATTTGAGAATTTGCTATAATGGCTCATAGAACTCAGGGAAACACGTTCTTTACTATTAATGGTTTATTATGCAGGTTAATATAAAAGGTACACATGAATAGTCAGGTGGAGAGGTATATAGAGAGGGGTCCAGAAGGGCCCTGGGTGCAGGATCTTCTGCCCCATAGAGTTTGGGGTGCACTACATTCCTGACACGTGAAGGTGTTCACCAACTTGGTAGATTTCTTTATCTATTCATAAGTTGAAGGATATATGGGTTTCAGTTCTTGGCAATTATAAAGGTGCTAAAACATTTGTGTCCAGGTCTTTGTGTGGACATAGACTTCTATTTCTCTTGGATAAATACCTAAGTGAGTTTGCTGGGTCATATATTAAATATATGTTTATAAGAAGCTCGTGGTTTCCACCAGCACTGTATGAGAGCTCTGGTGCTTAACAAAGGGAGCTCATCTTTGCTTTGGTGCAAAGAGGAGAAATAAGGAAGATGGCTTTGATGTAACACTGCTTAAGCTGAGGCCTGAAGGAGAGGAGTTAGTCAGGCAAATGGGCTGGAGATGGGCTGGTGTGGAGCCTTCCAGCCTGAAGGAGGAGCATGTAAAAAAATCAGCAAAGAGGGTTTTAAAAACACAGGTGCAAACTGTCCATTGTGGGTTATACAATGAACATTCTGGGCGATGTTTGCAAGAGCAGTTGCAGTGGAGTGCTGAGGTCGGAAGCAAATTTGCTGATGTTAAAGAGTGACTGGGAAGTGAGGAAGTGCAGGGAAGTATCTGGATCCTTCTAAAAAATGTTAGCTGTGAGTGGGAAGAGAGAGAGAGGGTAGGAGCTAGAGGTAGCCCACCTTGTCCAGGGGAATTGTTAAGGATGGGGGAGCCCTGAGCAGGATGATGGGCTCGAGAGGAAGAGGTTATGGGTGCGGATGAAGGAGATGGCAAAGAAGGGGCTTGCACTAGAGACAAGTGGATGAAATAAGAGGTTTGAGATGTTGGAATCCAGCCATAAAGTGGGTAAGGCATTTCTGAAATTTTGGTATAATCTACGGAGAAGTACAGGGTGGGGCAAAAGTAGGTTTACTGTTGTTCATATGGAAAATAATACAATAATTAATTAATAATAATACAGGAATAAACTGTGTTTTGTGTACTCATGACCATAAACCTACTTTTGCCCACCACTGTAGAGATACAAAAAAGTATCTGAAAACTACTCATGATCCCACAATATATTATTATATTTTTTCTTTATTTTCTTCCAATAATTAATGTATTCATATGCTTTTTATGTAATTGAGATGCTACTCTGTATAAGGCTGTATGTAAGTATAGTGTTTGAGATATTATTTTCTTCAATTAATGTGTCACTTGTTACTTTATGCACACCAGACTAGAGCTCCTGAGGCCAGGGACCACGCTGTTTTGTTGACCCTTATATCCTCAGTGTTAAAACTGTGACTTGCATGTGTTAATTCTTCACATAGATTTATAAGTTAGTATGCAATTTTGTTAACATTATAGTATGAGCATTTGTTCCATGTCATTAGTATTATTTAAAGGCATTTTAATGACTATGAAGTGCTGTTTGGCTTATACATACTGTCATTTATTTAAGAATTCCTCATTTGTTAGAGGCATAGTCAGGCTTTTATGTTTGACTAAGGATGTTAGTTATGGTAGCAACAGATACTCTTTATTGAATGCTTGCTGTTATTATAACATTTAAGCATATAAGCATTTATTACCATGCTTTATGCACATTATTTTATTTTATCTTCCCAACATCCCAATTAGGTGAATATTACTATTATTTCCATTTTATAGCTAAGGAAAATGAAGTTAATTGAGTTTTAGTAACTTGCCTGAAACCCTAAAAATAATGAATGGTATAACTGGACCAGCTCCCAAGTCTCTTGATACTTAGCCTGTGTCCTTCATGATTCGTCTCTGCTGCCCCATGGCAGGAGCTGATTTCTGTCATTCAATCACTAAGCATTTACCAAGCACCTGTAATGTGTGAAGCACTGTGTGAGCATGTGAGAAGTAGACAGAAGAGACAGGGACAGTCCTAGATATAGGATAGGATACAGACACACAAGGATGTAAAGTGTGCACCAGAAAGAGAGAAAACAAAAACTCAATTCCTACTCCCCAGGAGATTCCAAATTTGATTCAGTTTAATTATGAGAATCATTTATGGGGCAGGCAGTGCACTGGACACTGGAGACACTGTTGTGAATGACACAAACTGGGGCCCTGAACTAATGCAGTCCACAGACTAGAGGAGAAGAGGGCATTAAATCAACACATTCAGTGCAGGGGCTATTAGAAAAGGGCACTGGACTGCGGGAGTATGTGCCAAAAATAATGAGCCCTGTCTCAGAGGTCAGGGAAGGTCTCCAGGAAGCAATGCTGTTTCAGTTGAGATTTACAAATAAGTAGGAGTTAGCCAGATGGAAAAGGAAACAGGCACAGTGGCGGGAGCACATCTGAGGGAAGGCTGGAACCAAAGAACACGGGCAGACAGACTGAGGGACAGAAAATTGTTCAACTGACTGGAGCAGAGACAAAGGGATGGGACAGGGTGGAGAGGGTGGAATGAAAGGGGGGGGTGTAAGGTGGGAGTGCCAGGTGGTGCAGAGCCTCCAAAGCCATGCTGTGTTCTTTCCCTCATCCCAAGAGGCGATGGGAATCCACAGGAGATCGTGTAGTGAGTACGATGTAGAGGAAATTGCT
The DNA here is from genome assembly GCA_004024845.1 of Tonatia bakeri. Classification (NCBI taxonomy): domain Eukaryota; kingdom Metazoa; phylum Chordata; class Mammalia; order Chiroptera; family Phyllostomidae; genus Tonatia; species Tonatia bakeri. The sequence continues at coordinate 54,815 of PVIA01002440.1, read as the reverse complement.
CTGCTGCAGTGTGCTGAGCTGCTGAGAGGGGACACGGTGAGGGATGAGGTGTGGTAGTAGACCGGGGGAGGCGTTCCTAGGCCTGGAGCAAAGCGGTGAGCGGGGAAGGGAGGATTGCTTGAGATGGGCTATGGGCTAGAATGAGTTGAGTGATTGGCAGGAGAAAGAAATATGGGCAAAGAAGGGTTCATTCCTGACACAGCTGAGTAGATTTGGGATCATTTCCTAAGATGGGGAAGAAGAGAGGGTTTGGAGGGATGATTAGGAAATTCTGTTCTGGACATTTTAAATTTGACTTGTCCAAAAGACATACAGATGGAATGTCCAGGAGGATATTAGTTGTTTTCTTTGCCCAGATATCATGTCCTAGACAAATATTCTGGACGAAGAAAAACTCTTAGGCTTTATTCATATATTGATGGTGATCAAGTCTCTGAAGTTAGGGCGTGTCTGCCTAGAAAGAGGGTGTGAATAAGGAGAGTAAAGAGTTTAGGAGAGAAAAGGGCCAATAGTTTGAGAGGGAGGAAGAGTAGAAACAGCAAAAGAGACTTAAATAGAAACTAGAAACAGGGGGAGAGGTTTGAAACCCAACGAATGAAAGCATTTTTCTCATAGAAAGGAAGAGTCAAGAGTGTAACTCTCCTGAGAGGTCAGAAAAAATAATGGTTGAAAGTTGCCTGTTGGATTATGCAACCTCTAGGTCACTGGTGACTTTGGCAAGAGCAGTTTTGGTTGTGGTGAGGGCGGAAGCTGTCTGGGGGGTGTAACTTGTGGAGAGCACACCCTGGCCTCCGAGGTCCCTCTCCCTGCAGTTGCACCTCGCCCAGGGCAGGGAGGTGGGGGAGATGGGGGAGATGGGGGGGGGATGGTGGTGAACGAGTGCAGACCCGCATGAATTGTGGCAGCTGCAGTCCTGCAGGAGGGATGTCATGAATTTTCCTGTTCGCCATTATAATTTTATGGGGGTAATTTGTTTTGCTTTGTGACTTTTTAAGAACTGGCACTAAAAGAAAAATGAGAAGCTTTCCAGGGACAGCTTCTTTGGCAGCTCAGCAGCACCACACATACCCTGAGAAACTTAAAGCTGAAAGGGGATGAGAAAAATTTACAGGAAATTTATTAGTTGTGTTCAAGCTGTGCACAGAGCAACAGGCTAACAGCATATTAATGCCTTCCTGGGAGGCTGCCATTCACCTAGCTGCAGGAATATGGCAATAAATACGGGCTGTGAAGTTGGAAACTCACTCCGGATATATAGTGGGGCTATTGGATAAAATGACCCTAACACTCATGATGAGCTTCTGGCTTTTCATTGAGAATTGTTCTTCAGAAATGCCAGACTATTCTTAAAAAATTACTGGGAGCAATGCTGTGGGGCTCTGCATAGGGTCAGCATGACTGTCTTGTCTGACCTGGGAAGGTAGGTATAGTTGCTTCTAGAATTAGGAAAACTGATGATCTCAGATTGATGTGTTTTTTGTTGTTGTTGTTATTCTTTTAAAGACTTTTATTTAGAGAGAGGGGAAGAGAGGGATAAAGTGAGAGAGAAACGTTGATAGGTTACTTCTTGCACGCAGCCTGCAACTCAGGTAAGTGCCCTAACCGGGAATCGAACCGGGACATTTCACTTTGTGGGATGACCCTCAACCACCTGAGCCGCATCAGTCAGGGCTCAGACTGACATTTTTTTATTGACTTTGGTATGCATCATGATTTTGTCCCTTGCATATTTATCTTTCTAATTGCATTACCCTCAGCCTAATATTAAAATTAACCTGCTTTGTCTAAGCACAGCTATTTGAATTGAGATCAAGGCAGCTGAAAAGTTCCCTGGGTGATGAGAAGAAGCCAATTTGGGCTAGAGTTTTAATTTTGCTATAAAGACTTCCTACAACATAGAAAATCCATAGGTAGATGATCTAAACTTGACTGGGAAATCAGTGGGACAGTCCAGGGTGACGGCAGAGTATGTAGGAGAGGTGACACAGACCTCAGGGACCAGGAACTGAGCTGATAACTACAATACAAAGGTGTACCCAGGTGATGGTCCAAACAAATTAATCCTTTTGAAGGTATTTCTATCAATGAAGATGCCTGGTGATTAATTTAGTCTCAAAATTCTGTAGGCTGATTCAGTGCCATGGGCAAAAAGTGCTTGCTTCAACCACAGGTCTTCACAGGAACCTACAAATTATGTTAGCATCTGGGAATGTGAATAAATTCCAAGACCCACCAGCTAGGGAAACCAGTCTGGGGGGCTGGGTGAGAAGTTGGATAGGCAGGTGGAGGCAGAGACGGAGACTTCAGGCCCTGATTATTGGCAGACTTAGCTGTGAGGGCAAGGACTAACTTCTGAGAAATCTCTAAGGTACTGGATAGCTATGGGATTGAAAAGTAGGAGTGAATGACTGGGTGCATTTTCCCAAATGGGAGTGGTCACTACTGAGTCTCTTCAATAAAAAACTGCAGACTTTATCCTAAAATGCCATCTTCTTAAACAGTTTTTATAATGATATTTTTTTAGAAAACTGTCTTGAACTGAGACATTCTGTTGTGCTCTAAGGAACCTCCGTGACGGAATTAATTTCAGAACACAAACTGGAAAATGAGTCCTAGGTTTAAATTGGGAATATGTTTAGCAGCCTAAGCTATATATGAAGTCTTATCCCACTTTTTCTTCACAATCTCTCTTTTAATGGCAAACTTTTAAGAAAAAGAATTTCCATAAATTTGTCAAATGATTTCAAATGGAAAATCTTATCAAAATCCTAAAGGATGTGACAATAACACCAACTTTGAAGTTATGCAGCTACCCCAAACTCTAAACTATAGTTATTGTTGCTAGGAAATGATCTGATGCTTATAACTCAATAGTTTTGAAAAGCTAATAAAAATCAAGTGATACTACTGGTAGGAAGTTTGGCTATCTTTGAAATTTGTCTTAAAACTGGTTGACAAATAAAATCTATCTACCATATATCTAATTAAATAAAACATGTACTCCTTAAGGAAGATTTATTCATTAAGAAGCTTATTCAGACACACTTCAATGTTGAATATTTTAGTGAGAAATGGGAATTGGGTTAATTAAGAAGCTGATAAAAGTTCTAAAATGCTCTTTATTTAAAAAAATTTTAAAGGCTTTTGTGTATGCACAGAAATATTTATCTACACAAATGTATACGTGGAGGGAGAGGGGGAGGAAGGGGGAGAAGGCAGGTGGGGGAAAGGGGGGGAGGAGGGAGATGGGGAGGGGACGTGAGATGGAGAGGAAGGAAGACAGCACTCACTGCAGGTAGAGTAAATTTACAGGTGCACATTTAATTGCTGATTTTCTCAACTGTATTCTTTATTCTTTCAAATTATTCAAGCAAATATTCCTTATAGTCATCCTGGGTTCAGTAACATTAGGATGCATCTTGAGAACTTGTGGAAGATTTGCCATGTCCCCAGTGGTTTTGGGGATAATTACTTTGGATGATTTTCCCTAATCCTTCTCCTTGGCGATTCTTCAAGGTGCCACATTTTGCCTCTTTGCTGATATTGTGTCTGCTCTTTGTAATTGCTTTCTGCTCTGTGTGCCTTTGCAGAGACTCCGAAGCCAGATGAGGAATAGAAATTGTCACTAAACTCATAACTTGTCCTCAGAGAAGCAATGCTATAAAGAGGCTTTGTTTTCAAAATACTGCCTTATGTATTTCTGGTGCCAAATAATGTACTCAGGGTTTAATGTCATGCATGCCTTTCCAAATGGTGGGAATTAAGGGAGAATTTGATGTGCTCAACAGGGACACAGGCTTTTGAGAAGTTGGGTCATTTTTTCAAGGGACAGCAGATGTTGCTCAAATAGGAAGAAAAGCAGAGTACTGTCAACATTTTTGCTCTATTAGGAGAGGTCATTTCTCAGCTTAAGAATTGTAGAATCCAGGGGTTGAAAGGATACTTTTAAGAATACCTTCTCTAAACTCACACCCAATGCTTGAACTCTCTACTTTTATTTATTTTTTAAAGATTTTATTTATTTATTCTTAGAGAGGGGAAGGGAGGGAGAAAGAGAGGAAGAGAAGTGTCGATGTGTGGTTGCCTCTCACGTGGCCCCAAGGGTGACCTGGTCTGCAACCCAGGCATGTCCCCTGACTGAGAATCGAACTGGCGACCCTTTGGTTCGCAGCCCACACTCAATCCACTGAGCTACACCAGCCAGGGCTGAACTCTCTACTTTTAAAAGAGCAAGAATGCTCCTTAGAATCTAAGGCTTGAAAAACAAAGACAAAATGACGTACCTAAGAATCAGAAGTCACAACATTAAAAATGAAACTGAAAATCTGCCTTTTTTGGAAGATTGATCAGGAGAGTTATTCCAGGTAGATTTTACATGGAACTCTTGAGCAGAACATTTTTTTCCCTGCAGAAAATTCAGCAGTTCTAAGTAATTAGATATTTGCATTTCCCCCCACCCCCAGAATCTGAATAACTTGAGAGAAATGAAGTTTAGTTATTTACATGATCCTGGTCCAGATTCTGTGCTGTTTGTTGTTAGTTACGGTAATTTTTTCTTCTTCTCAAGCATGCTGGGCCTTATGAACACTGGTGTCTTGCTTTTATTGACTTGATGTGCTACTTTAAGTGTGAATGAACTCATTTTCTTTGCTTTGTTTTTAAAATTTAATGTGTCTATTTAAGAATTTGGTTGCTTCCTAAGAATGTGGATGTAAATAGATTTCTACTATGTAGTACTAGCTAAAACTGTTGGTTAATAAGGTCTGACTGTGAATTTGATTGTAGACAGAGTTTAAGAGGGTCAGAGTCAGAAACACACCTGGGTCGTCTGGCCTTCCTTTGTGTATTCCACTTTGTCTTCCTGCAGCCCCAGCCTACGCCTGTGCATGCACGCGCGCACACACACACACACACACACACACACACACACACCATCAGGCACCGTCCTCCGTTTACAGATGGTACTCAGTTGATTTTTGCTTTATTCACCATCACCTCCCACCACTTCAAAATTTTTGGTTTGCCTATAACCTGTAGTAAGCCACTTAGCATCACAAGAAGAAAATGCTGTTTGAAGCTACTGATATACCTGAATCTCTGCTTGTTCAATATGAAACAAAATAAAACAAAACAAACCTTTGAGACCAAGAGTCATCCTGAAAGAAAAGTGTTTGTTGAGCCACGTGCTAACCAGAGAAAGGACCTGGGCTGGGGCATGCAGTCAGGACTACCAGCTGCAGGGCCAGATGAAGAAGAGAGACGGGTCCGCCATCCTGGGGTTGACGAGGCCTTTTTATATGAACTTAGGGAAGAAAGATGCAAATTGTTTTGAAGGAATCTACACTGGCCGTAGACAAGGGGGGTGAGAGAAGATGCAGTGGGGAGAGTCCTGGGATAGGGGGATAGTCCATAAGGAAGGAGTATTTGCTTCTTCTGGATTGACTGTGGGCAATAGTTTGGAAAGTTTATATTTAAGAAGGATATGGTGGTGTCTGGTGGTTAGTTATTCTTTTTGTAGAATTGCTGAAATAGCTGCCTGGAGGTTGATTCAAAGTTACAATATACATTCAGGAACGGGATGGGGGCAGGGCCTCAGGGCAGGCTGTTTTGGGCTTTGTCCCACCGCTGCTAACTGGTTAACTGCCTTGGTCTATTCCTCCTACCCCCTGGCTCTCTGACATCTGAGAATTTTTTCTCTTGTCAAATGTAAGCACTGATCATAAAGAAATATGCTAAATGGGGTCTCTCAACCTCAGCATTATTGACATTCTGGGCTGAGTAATATTTTGTTGCGTGTGGAGTGGGGTTCTGTGCACTGCAGGATGTTCACCCCTGGCCTCTCTCCACTGGATGCCAGTAAGCACCCCCAGGCATGCCAACCCAGACTGTCTCCAGATGTTGCCAAATGTCCCTTGGATTTCTCCAGGAAGTGAAATCAAACCCCAGTGAAGAATGATTGGGCTAAAAAAATGAATGGTTTATGGAACACATCCTCCTCCTGCAACAACAAGTAACAGGAAACATTTCTTGTTCTCCACTGCATCTCCGCCACCTAGAAGTTCCTGGTACATGAGAGGGTTCAGTGATACTTATTGGCCTTACTACAAACAGGATGGAATGTGGTGTACATGTCAGGTGATGGTGACCTGCTAGCTTCTGTTTCCTGGCTTGCTCTAGGTAACTCAATTAATATATGTTTTTCAATGACTACATGATGAATGAATGACTAAATGACTTTCCCACATGGGACTTTATGTCTTGAGAGGAAGGTAGATCTAAGCTGGGTATTACTACATATAATTCAATAATTATATATATATTGCCCTCCTACTCTCTTCAGAAGTGAGTGGGAGCCATGGCTGTGCTCTCATGCATAGATGAAGGCAGTGTTCTTTAAACTGAGGTCTGTGACCCATTATTACCTTCTGAAATTTTGATTTGGTGGGTCATGGCCAGAATTTTAAAAAGCAGAGGATAAAATAGGAGGGAAAAGGTCAGAGGACGTCACAGGTGGTGAGGGTAAGTATTGTTTCTTCACATTTTTGTTTTAGTTATTTGTGTCTGTTTAGGTCTTGGCTTGTAAGGTAAAAAAAATACTTGTGTGTGTGTGTGTATGTGTATGTGTGTGTGTGTGTACCTCACTCAGAAAAACTTGAAAGTCACTCACCTGTGGTAGAGCCCAGAAGCATGGTGACCAGAGCAGAACACGCTCCCTCCTAATAGCTGGGTGGGTACATGAAGGGTGAGAGCACCACGTGGGGGGTGTAGAGCAGTCCCACAAAGCCCCCGGCCTTTGGGGTGGGGGTAACTTGTACGCCTATCACAACACCAGGGCGTGTGGCTGTCTTTAGGAGTGAAGTGATGGGAGGCGATGGGAGGTAAGGTCAGATAACCATGGGGTTAAGCCTGGAAAATAGTGTTGCTCCTTTTGTGTGTTCTTTTTTTTTTTAAGTATAAAGAGAATACAGCTGTTCTGCCTGCAGAATTTCTTTCCTTGGCCCCATGAAAAATGATATCAGTATTTCACTGGTGTTCTATTTATCCAAACTAAAGGAGTCTGGTGATTCATTAGTCTGATCAAATGTCTCTTACAACAATATTGACTCAGATGATGGCAAATGAAGATACTTCCTCTACGGTAAAAGCTTGTCAATCATGACATTGAGAACAAGAACGGGCTAGCTCGAAATGCCTCTTTTAACATTGCTAACATGAAGAACAAGTAGATTTGAAAAACATATGTCCTCTTGGTGAATATTTTTTTCTCTATAAAAGATTATTTTGAATTCAGAAAGTGATTTTATAGACTACAAAATGCTATGATTAAATTACATGGAAGTAAGTACTGGTATATTATTCATAAAAAGATAACAACCGTATTTCCCTTTTCACTTTATTTGAAACCCAAGAGGGAAAAAGAAGTAGCAGAAAATAATACAGGATTGATAGCCAGGAACATTACAAAGAAGGGGTCTGGATTATGCAAAGAGGCGCTTACTAATTTGTGTATACTCTTCTGAAAGTGTCTACACAAAGCTACTTTCCTTTTTAAAAATGTGCACAGTGCTTCAGAGAGTGTTTGGTTCCTGCATTTTGAATGGGTTTCCAGCACCGTAACCTGCACCAGATACGCTGAGGACTTGGGCATCCTTGCCGGGATCACAGCTTAGTTCTGAAAAAACTTTCCCGACCTCTTTCTTGTTCTGCATCCTAATCTGCTCCCAGGTCCTCTGTCCTCTTGCTTTGTTACTAATCTTGTTCAAGTCCACATGATCCCTTGGGCCTGAGGCACAGCATTTCCCCTAACTGGGATTTGTTGTAGTTCTAATGTCCACTGCTACACATCCCTTTGGATTTTTTTCCCTATATCTAGTGTCTCCTCGTGGATGGCATTCCTGTAGGGCTCTTCCTTTTCTTTGGAGCAGAGCTTATACATGGCCAAAAAGCACAGGTTTATAGCAAATTATAGAGCACTAAGGAAAAAAGTGTGTTGAAGGTCGCCAGTAAATGCTTATCGGCGGAAAAGAAATCACGTGGGCTCTTGGTTTGTTTTTGCTCTAAAAGCACTCTGGGACCAGAGAAAGATCAAACCTATGTGAAAGGATATGAACTATTAAAAATAATGAGAATTTTGTAAGGCATTTGTAAACAAGATAAAGATGTAAAACTCATCTAAAAATGGAAATGTGAAAAAAATGTCCTATGTTTGACATAGCAACAAAATCTAAAATATACATAGCAATAAAGGTGCCAAGACACAGGGCCTGTATAAAGCCATAACATTGTTATTGAGAGACATAAAGCAAGAGTTCATAGTTGTTATTTTAAGCCCCTCTATCCTAGCACACACTATATCTTTCAATAACATATTTACTGTTCCTTTATAACATCCTATATCTTGGCATTTTGGTTGCTATGTATATTTTAGAAGGGCTTAAAAATAACAAAATATCAATTTTATCAAAATTAATAGAAAAATCTTCAATTCCTGGTAAAATTTCACAGGATTTTTCTTTTTAGAATTAGAGAAAATGTTCTTTAAGTTTCCATGGAAGGATGAATACTCATGAATAAAGGAGAATGTTGAAAAAGAAAACTAAAAGTCCCCTTAAGCATCAGGTAGTATAGCCATGCCACAGCAGACAAGTCAATGTATTGGCAAAAGAACAGAGTAAAAGCTCAGAAGAGGTGACTCAAGAACCAAGAAGTAGAACCCAGTACCTTTGAAAATATGTACTATTCATCCAAAATATATGCATTGCATGCTGTCTATCTGCAAGACCACTTTATTCTAGGCATGGTGAAAATTAAGAGTTGCTACTTACAAGAGAGAAGGATTATGTAATAAATAGAGCCGACGCCACTAACTGTTTCTCTGGAGAAAATAAAGTCAACTCTCTCTCGCATTATGTTAAAGAATCCAGTGTCAAAGACAGTTAACAAACATTAAAGACAGGACTCTCATATGAATATAGATTGCGTACAAGTCAAAAATTTATTTAATTCTTTAATGAGGGAACCAGCAGAATGATAAGACGGGTTCAAAGAGTGTGGAGAACAGAGATGTATACAGTGAGCTGGGAAGGGCAGGCTGGAGCAAGCTTACTAATTTCCAGACAAATCCGGCTACAAGGAAATAAAACTGTGACTTATTTTCTCTATTGGATAAAAATAATTTGCATCTCTATTGGAGAAAAACCTATAAATTACCATGAAATGTCATAGACTCTGGGTCCTAATCAATAGTAAATAGTAAATAGCAAATAAAAAATAATATACCTGCCATTTGGGGCAACAGGAATGGATCTTGAGAGTGTTATGCTAAGTGAAATAAGTCAGATGGAAAAGGACAAGAGCCATGTGATTTTGCTCATATGTGGGATATAAAACAAAAAGCAACAAATGAACAAACAAACAAAAATCCCCAAATTTATAGATACAGACAACAGAATGATGGTTACCAGACAGGAAAGGGGTTGGGGGAGAGGGTGAAAATTGTAAAGGGGGTTAAATATATGATGACAGAAGGAAACTAGATTTCAGTTGGTGAGCACAAGAGTGAGTATACAGATATTGTATTATAAAGTTGTACACCTAAAATTTGATGTATTATTAACCAATGTTACCCTAATAAATTTAATAATAAAAGATGATACATCTTCTTGTCTCCAGGACCCAGAGAACAAAATATCCTTTAATGGGCCTGTTAAACAATGCCCAACATTGACAATGAAAGGACATGCAGAATTCTTTTGCAGTATTTCCAAGTTTAAAATAGAAAAAGAAAAAAGCTTTTGTGTGATGAAAGACACTATAAAAGCCTAAATAAAAAATAGATTTGGAAAAATATAGAGTACGAACAGAGGATTAATGTAAAAAAGAACTCATAGATTGACAAGCAGATAAACACTTAGTGGAAAAATGCGCAAAGAATGGTAGGAAGCAGTTCCTGAAAGAATGAAGATGCTCAAACTCACTAGAGGCCAAAGAAATGTAAATGAAAACAACAAGGAAATAGCTGTGCACCTAAGGGAATGGCAGACTTCGAGTGACATCCAGTGCTGGTGGGCATGCAGGGGAAGGAGCAATCTCATGCTCTGCAGGTGGAAATGTGAATTGTTATAGCCTTTCAGAAAATAAATGAAGAATATCTATTAAAATTAAAAATGCGTATTTCCCTCCACCTAGCATATCACACTTCTGAGAAACTGCTTAAAGGAAAAGCACTAGTACTCAAGAACATATGTTCAAGGGTGTTTATTACAACATTAACTAGGCAAAAACTGAGAGGAGATGAATGCCCGTCAACAAGGGAATGGTAAGTACATTGTGGAGTGTTCATACCATGTAACGTTATGCTTCTGTTAGACAACAACAAAAAAACTAGACCCATACCAGGTGACTGGCAGGGATTTCCCTGAATTATTGTCACATGAGAAAAGCAAGAGACAGAAAAGTCTATAGAATATGATCTCATTTTTATAAGACAAAAATACATTCACTGCTACATGTTTAGATGTATACAGATATTTATATATAATTATATAAGCAAAAAGAGAAGTGTCTAAAGACAAATCTCTTATGTAGTTAACATGAATAACAATGAGGGAGAAAGAAAATCAAATAAAATGGGAAAGAAAAATTTAAAACACTATACTAGAAACAAGTCTAGTATGCACACACCTATGCATTTATGGAAAACCACATATGTATATATGTAAAATGAAAATTTTAACAAAGGGTTCAGACTCTCATGAAAGAAAAAGCTGGTGACACTGTAAGTACCATTAAAGGAAGAGTAAGGGCTGGCTAAGCGAAGGAAGAAGAGCTGCATGACCATCACTGGCATTGGAAACAGACACTCTCTCGGTGTCCGCAGAGTGATGCTGGGGAGCAGGACAACTCCCAGCTATCCACTTCATTGGCCCTCACAAGCTGTGGTTTCAAAGCTTGGACATACTCTTGGTTGTGTTACCTTTCCACTCTCCCCCCGTAAGAGTTTATACCCCCAGAGACTGAAGAGATAGGAATTCCTCTGCATAAAGAGATGGAAATCATGAAGGTGGGAGGTGAGTAGGTATTCTGAAAGGGAGGGGTCATAGAGGAAGATGGAACTGGGAGAGAGGATGGCTAAGCAGCATGGCGAAGTCTGCAAATACAGGATGCCTTGACCTGATTGTAAATTCGTATAATGCTCCCCTGCCGCTGTCATGCATATATCTGTAAAGATAGCTGTGCATTACCAGAAAAAAATGTGGAAGCAGTTCAATGGATAACAGGTAGGGAGTGGAGTGGAAGCACTAGGCTAGTATTGATGGCCCTTTTATGCCTGAGAAGTGTTTTAGAAGGTCAGGAGAAGGGCATAAAGCACAGTGAGTTCAAATTCCTTTGGGTGGAATGGTTTCTTTGTGATATTACTGTTTCTCCCACCCTCCCTCCATCCTATCCTCCCTCCCTCCCTTCCTTCTGTCCTTCCTGTGCCAGATACTATGATAGCACATAATCATAGGGCATAATCATGGGATACAGTAAATAATAAACCACTATGGTTTCTGTGCTCTGGGTGTTTACACCCTGTCAGAGGAGACAAGTTATTATACCAACAAGGTTGCAATTGTGAGTACTGTGGAGAAGTGTATGGGTCTATGAGAGTTTATGACAGGGAAGCAGAGTGGAGGTCAGGGGTTGAATGCCAAGGTTTTACCCCATGAATACCTCATCAGTCCTGTTTGCCAGCCACTCTACAGAGACTTTAAGAAAATGAGACAAGCCCTGGCTGGTATGGCTCGGTAGATTGAGTGCCGACCTGTGAGCCAAAGGGTTGCAGGTTCCATTCCCAGTCAGGGCATATGCCTGGGTTGTGGACAGGGTCCCCGGTTGGGGGCATGTGAGAAGCAACCATGTGTTTCTGTTTCTCTCCATCTCTTTTTCCTTCCCTTCACTTCTCTCTAAAAGTAAATTAAAAAAAAATTTTTTTAAGAAAAAAATGAGACAAAAAATTGAGAAGATGGGAGGGGCCAAGGAGGAAATAAATGGGTGGAGATGGAGTGGTGAGCTGTTTGAATGTAAAGAATGCTAAAGTTAAGTTTCAGTATTGCCTAGGACCACCCCCTAAGGGAAATTGTAGTGCCTTTAGGGTTGCCAGCTGTCATGTACCTTTCCTATACTTGGACTTACTAGCCATGTCTCAAGGGAAACATGTTGCTATTGTTGAACACCCATTACCATGTTTATTTCTCACAGACAAGTCTATGAAGTACATATTGTTACCACTTATTACATGGGTAAAAATAAAAACCCCCATAAGTTATGCATGTTTAAAATCCTTTTCTTCTGTTTTGTTTGATTGCTTAGTCAGCCACTGGTCCTTCGTTGTGCCGATGGGTGAGAAGTGGAGGGAGAATTGAAGAGGCTCAGTGAGTTGCACAATAAAGCATGCAGACACCTGGGGGAATATCTCCCAGTGGGGAAGAACAGCTGGCCACAACGGCAGAAAGCTAGATGGGCTGGGGATTTGAGGAGGGCAGATGATGAACTGCAGCAAATACAGCCACGCACAGGACTCGAAGAAAAGAGAGATGCCAAAGAACTCTGTCTGTGTTCTCCGCCAGCGAAATACCTGTTCCCTTTGCTTTCTATCACGCGAGGTTGCCATTCTTCAGGGGCTTTGAGTTTGCGATTCTTTAGAGTGCTGAGGTGAATAAACCTTAAGCTGGGTACACTAAGGCCAGGCTCACTTGGGTTTTGGATGGAAGAGGAAACTTAAGTGCAGGTGGCTTAACGTTCCAGAAGTCACTTTACCACTTTGCCTTTCAGCTGTTTCCCAGTAAAATGACTGGTGGGCTGGGTGATCTCCCAGATTTCTTTAAGCTTCCCATTCTTTGGAGGAACAAGCTGACTTCTTTTCACGACGGTTAGGCCAGTAGCCTCACATCAGTTAGGCCTCAGTGCTTTTCGGCTTTTTGCTTTCTTGTCAGCTGCTGCTGGGGGAGCTGAAAATAGCCCTGGATGCTGACTCTGGGAGGTGTTCCCGCACAGTGGGCCTGGGAGCCAGAGGCCTGCCTCTGTTATCTTACTGTCTGGGAGAACAGCTTCGAACAAGCTTTTTTCCCAGGAGACTCTCCACCCCCTAGGTGACCTGCTTTGGGCTGGAGGAGGCAGGCCCTGCATTTTACCATCTCCAGAGTCTCTTGGGGAAAAACTGCTGATTGCTGTCAAAGGCACTTGATAGCATTCCAATTTTTCTGTCCATCAAAACACAGACTACTCATTTTCTCATTAAGTTACTTAAAAGAAACATTGCATTTCTGATTTTAAAAGCACCACAGGCTTACTGTAGAATATAAAGTATACTAAGGAAAAATTTTAAATTTTCTGGAATCTCACATTGAGAGATTATTGCTTTTAGAATTTGGTGCACACAACTTCTGTCATTGTTCTCTGTTCAAATTTATTGCATGTATTTATTTAACAGGTATTCATTGAGTATCTGTTGTATGCCAGCCTATTGCTGATAAAGCAGTGAATAAGGTGGTTTCCACCATAATCAAGTGAATATCAGGCTCACATTTTTATAACATGGTTATCATTCCTTAGATATGGTTAATATCTTGCTATTTTTACTTAATATTGGTCAACAGGGTGCTCTAACAAGTCTTTATAAACATGAGTTATAAATCGCATGTGTGGCCTCGTAAGGATGCTCCTTCTTGTCTGAGCCCTTTGGTTGAATAGGTGGTGCCATTCTCTTGGCCACTGTTGACTTTTCCAGGAATGCACATCAGAGCCAGGCTGGACCAAACAACGCCTTTCTCCAGGAGTTTTGAACATGGAACCAGTGAGAGTACCTTGCATTTTCAGCCTGGGAATAGAAATAGGAGAATTTGGATGGTTCAGCAGTCAGGGCTCTTGTCAAGCTGAGATAGGAGAAAATGAGACTGAAAGGTAGACACTGGCAGAAGTGTGTGCACGCGCGCGCGTGTGTGTGTGTGTGTGTGTGTGAGTGAAAGGGGGGGGTGGAGAGAGAGTTGGACCAAAAGTCTGTGTCACACCAAAGCCACTATTGAAGCCCAATGTGATGATATTATTTGGAGGTGGGTTTCTCTCTTTCTCCATGTGCACACACTGAGGACATGTAAGGACAGAGTGAGAATGTGACTGTGGCAGTCTGCAACAAAGGAAGAGAGCTTTCATCAGAACCAGATCATGCTGGTACCCTGATCTTATACTTTCAGCCTTTAGAATTGTGAGAAAATAAATGCCTGTTGTTTGAGCCACCCAGTCTATGGTATTCTGTTTTGCCAGCCTGAGCTAAGGGTGGGGGTGGGGGGGGGAGAGAGAGAGAGAGAGGGAGATTCTAGTGCCTTCCTGGCTGCCCAGCCCAAACACTGAGCTCATTTATTCTGCTTTTCCCTAACCTAGTTCGACTTGGGTTTCTGTCTTGACTTACAATAGAGAATATATACTTGTTTGTTTATATTTTGGACATATTTTGAATTTTATTTAGTAGAGTTTTTGTGTTTTTAGTAGGAATGTGAGAGCTAAAGTGACTAGAGTAAAGTCAGCAGTGAGATGAATAGACACGCCACACCATTTAGGCAGAATTAGTTCTAGTTCAAAGGGTTCACCCTGACGCTAGAAGTTACAGGACTGGGAAATACTTGGGAGTAGCCACCACCAATATTTTTAAAACCACAGAGCTCTTTGAGATAATATCTAATTCTACATAACTCATGTTAAAAAATAATAACAACTTACTAAAATCCAATATATCCAATATATTTTCTTAAAACTTAGTTCAATAAAAATGAGATAGGGAATTATTATTACTCTCAAGCAAAATATTGCTGGTGGTAAAAGTAATCAGTTAACTATTTCAGAACCCTCACAGACTCTTGCCAGCCCTATGCACGAGGGAGGAGAGGCTGAAGAACGTGATTGAAAACCACAGCACTCCTGGGTTCGGTCCTAGGCAGAAACCAGTGACTCTTGATTTCAGAGACTCAAGTCTGCCCCTGCTTTGTTTACCCCTCTGTCCTTATACAGAAAGACACAGGAAAGGACTGTATTTTTATATTTGTTAAGACTGTGTTTTATAGATGCAAAGCCCAAGTGCTCAGATGCTTGTTTCTGTCCCAAATTCTGGCTGTGATCAATGTGCAGGTGCTCCTCTGGAAAGCCGTCAGCAGCCATGGCCGTGAGGGAGTCCACGGAGGTCCATTTCCTTTGTGCTCACCCCCCTTTTAATGTAAAATGTGGTTTAGACTATCGAATTACTTATTGCATTAAGTCATGCAATACATCACTACTATTGGAAATCCCTTAATCGTATAGAGTTTTATGACACTATGATACTGTGAGGGAGAGAGAAGACAATCCCCACTGATGTGAGTGAGGAAAAAAATGACAGGCCCATAGGTTCTAGGCAGCCTGGAGAGAATTAGGCATGTGTAACTTGTAATGGCTTGTGGGAGAGGATCAGGTGTCTGGTTTCACTTTCAGAGCAAACACGCAGGAGCAGCTGCACCTTGCCGGCATCAAAGGCACACAGGGAGCTCGGTGACTGGGCCCACTCCGGGAATGTCACAGTACTAATGACTTCCATTCACTCCTAAAAATACCTCTCAGCCTCTCCCTGAGGCCGAACCATTTGATCCTCTTCTCCCATCCATCAAGGGACTCTGTTTGTGGGAAGGGTGTGGCGGTTCCCATGCCAAGTGCAGAGGCTGGGAAGTTTGTTTTCAAGTGGCCTATGCATTTCCCACTTTACTGTTTTTCCCATGACTTTCAAGCCCCTGCGCCCTGCATCTGTTTTTCTGTGCTTCTCAGAGCAATAGGCCCAGTTCCCTGTCCCTGGCCCCAGCTCTCAGATTAATGGACTCAATCTTGGCTCTCATGTGGAGGCAGAAGAAAAAAATCCATTTGGTATTAACTCACAAAATTCTGCATTTTAGGTCCATAACTGACAATACTCCATTGCCAGGAACTAGTATCACTATACATTAGAATTGTTTCAGTTGGAAATTCCAAACCCAACTCAATCTGTTCTATGTAAAAGAGGAAATATGTTGTTTTATTTTAGTAAAAAAGACTACTGGTAGATTTTTAGTTGAGGCTAAATGCAAGGGTAAAAGTAATGTCACTTAAGGAAATATCACCTAAGGAAGGATTGAATGCTGGCAAAGCAAAAATAATAGATGCCCCTTAGTATCCCCCTGACGGTAGACTGATGATTTGTACCTGTGTTCTACAATGAACAAGACAGCCAGACAGACAGGAGCTTAAAGAGTAGTGGGGTCCACGTAAATGTGCGACTGCAATACGGCATGATAAATGTTATGGTGGAGAATTATACATACTATGAACACATATGAGGGCCCCCCAGCCCAGCTAGAGCAGAGTGGGCTCAGGGAAACCTTTGCAGAATAAAGGATATGTAAGTAAAATGTGTTAGAGTTAGACGAGGAGGGATTAATGAAGCAAGATGAAGGGAGAGGGTGATAAATATCTTCTCTCTTACGTGAAACCACCAGGTCATCCATCCAAGAATGATACTGCTTTTTTAAATCAGAGTAAGAACACATTGTGCGATAGATGTAAGTAGACTTAGAGAGATAAGGACTGTGCCAGGAAATTCAGGACGTACAGTCACCATTTCTCTGCTCTCTCCTTTGTTATACAGAAAACAAACAGCCAATCTCATGATGGCAGCACTGCCGGGGGTGACAGGGAACTACAGTAAATTGAGCACCAATCCTCTGTCGTGGATGCTTTTCTGACATTTGTTTCTTTCTTGACATCAATATTACTTTTCCAATTTATAGACATAAAATGAAACAAAATGACAACGACCAAAAATAATCTAGCAAACAAACCCCCCAGGATTCTAAGAGTTAAGCTATTTATTTAAAATCACATGGCTTTAAGTAAAGTAATGCATGCAGGATTTCAGCCAGCCAAGGTGTGCCTGGCTCTGGATACTCATGCCATTATTTGACCTTCCGGGGAATGTTCTAAGTTTTATTGGAGTCTTCCAGAAGTGACCCTCTGATCTTGGTTGTTTAACTAATATGAGATTAGGATAATAAAAAATTCTAGCAGGTAGAGAGGTATTGTGATGTTTTGGGAAAAGAAAGGTATCCACTTACCAGGTGTAAGTACGGTGAATCATATTGCTTGTTATACTCTCTGGCCTCCGACGGCAGGGATTTTCTACTGTGTGCTGCTAAATTTTGCTCAGTGTGGTAGATTGAATTCTTTACTTCTCACAGACAGAATTGTGCATCCATATACTTGCCATGACTTCATAATGGGTGAAGTTACTCCTTCCTTCTCACCTTGAGTTTTGGAATTGACAATATGCCTCTTTTTAGCCATTGAGATATAGTCAGATGTGACATGAGCAGATGCTTAAAATATACTTGTGTGTTTGGGCTTGCTCCCCTACATTCTAGTGGTTGCCCCACAAGAAGAACACACCCTTTTTGCCTGGACTCTGAAACAGGACACGTGGAGCAGATCTGCACCTCAGCCTGGAGCCGTGGAGCCGTGGAGCCGACCTGGAACGTGAAGCAGAGCTGTTCAGCTGAACCCGGCCTGGAGCAGACAAACTGCAGCTGCCCTGCCCTCTCATGGGCAAGGAAATGAATGCTTGTTATTATCAACTGCTGAGTTTGGGGGTGTATTGTTACACAGCATTATTATAGAAATAGCCGACTAGTGCAACCAGTGAATAATGCTTCCTTTTGCTCGGAGTTTACTTACTGTCTTGAAGATATGCATCAGATATAACCTTGAACTGCAACGGTTGTGGGGTGCATAGAGAGAGGAGTACAATCTGCCGTTAGTAAGAGGTAAATGGCATTTTGAAAAGACATCGCATGCTTGGTGAAAGTATGATAACTTTGTTTCATGGGTTTATAAGGGAGCAAATTAAAGACAACAAAGAATTCTTCTAGAACAGCGACACTCTGGTATAAGGCTGAGTAAATGATTAGATAACCAGGTGAATTTCTACAAATCTTGTGAGATATTTTTCAGTCACAGTAATGATTATGTTGTAGTTGTTTCTGACTTCTTTGGTGTTGCTTTGATGCTTCTAATTCCTTCTTGTTTGTGGACAAAAATTCTTGTATTCATAAGTGTACCATGAAGACAAAATGTTGAGTACTACTCCTCTAGTGTAAGGTTTTTAGTTGTTGCAAAAGCTGTTCTTAGTTGCCTTACTGGTTAAAGAAAATGATCTGTGTCTTACTTTACTCAAAACAGTACAGCGATGATTGCGCAGGCACATGTTTCTATTGCTTGGATGTTAAATAAGGAAGCTTTGGGGGACTCAACTTTCTGTTTAGACACTGGATTGTTCTTGGCTTATAAACATTCCAAGTATTGGTATTTGTTGTTGATTTACCTTGAAATATGTTGAAGAGATAGGCCTTTATTACTCGTTAATTAATTCAGCACATATGCTGAGTGCCTTCCCTGTACTGAGTACTGGGCTAGGTACACAGCGGTGAGCAAAATAGGCAGTCTTTGACCACAAAACATTTTTTTAAGTGGCTTTTAACCCTGATTGTCTATTAAAATAACCAAGAGAGCATTAAAAATGCAGGGGCTTAGGCTCCACCCCAAGAGATTCTGATTCCGTTGGAATGAGAGGGGGCCTGGGTATCAGGATTTTAAAAAGCTACCCAGGTTCTACTATGTGGCCGGGGTTGAGAACTGGGCTTTAGTGGGAAGTTCACATATCTTGAATGTTACTCTGGACAACATACTGTACCAGGCACTTTGTGTGCAGGAGCTTATTTTATTTTCACTTAAGTCCCGAAGAAGTAGATATTGTGATGCTTAGTTTACTACTGAGTAGTTAGGTAACTTTGGTAAACCATTCAGAGTATGTGAGAAAGCCAGGATTCCTGCACACATCTGTCTTCACTGCCACGTGGCACCATCTTTGAACGTAGTTTATGTTGGACATTTGTAAAAAATTGAAATAAAAGATAATGCCATAAGAGCTTTGAGATATTGAAATCCAATCATAAATCAAGCACTTCTGAAAATAATGCTATAATTCTGTGGAGAAATACAGGGTGAGGCAAATGTAGGTTTACAGTTGTTTGTATGGAAAGTAACACAATTAGTAAGTTATCATACAAGAATAAACTCTGTTTCATGTACTCAACTGTAAACCTACTTTTTCCCACCCTGTACAAAGTGATTTTCTGAAATTTGAGTTGTACTTAATTTTTCAGGATTTTTATTTTTGGGGGAAGTTTATGTTTGCATGTACAAACTTCTTTCCATCGTTTTTCTCTTCCTCCCTCTCTCTCACTTCCACCTTCAGTCTTTCCTTCCCTGCCATGTCCCTTCTATTCCTTTCTTTCTGACAGGGGCCCTGTACTGGACAGAACTGATCAGTTTGTGGTTGATGGTGCATGACTGCGTGCAGTGCGTGGGTGTGTGTGCACAAGTGTACCCATTCACTTATCAGACTTAGGTCTTTGAAAAGCTTTTCCACTCAGCCTTGATCTGAGAAACTTTTAAGTCGCCATATGAATTCTCAGGTTCAAATCTGTAAACGTATGAATTCAAATTTCATATTGCTTAACCCGATGATTTCAGGCCAGAACACCAGGAGGCAAAATTCTCTTCCTTATTATTCTCTTGTATTCAAGAAATGGAGAATTTACAACTTATTTTAAAAACAAAGCAGCCTTAAACCAAATGCAAAACTTCAAATTTCTTTGAAAAATGAATGTTAACACTTTTTCAAAGAGGTGTTTGTGGGACAGATGATGTAGGCTATGATGATTCTTTGGTTCTCAGCTCCACACTCTGCCTCCTGTGTTGCGTAGGATGTGATACTAGTGCAGGAGACAAATGGACACATGCTGAAATGCTTACACGGAGCCAAAATCAGATTTTCACCCGTACCCTTGTCCCTAAGCCTGCCAGACCTACATTTGCAGGTAAGAGTGTCCAACGTACATCAGGCTTTTTTTCCAGGATAGAATTGTGTGCTTCAAAGCACTGTTGACACAGGACTCGCATGACAGGTAAACCACACTGCAGATGATCTTGGAGAGAGATTTTAGAGACAAGTAACTTTAAATTCACCCAGTAGATCTGAATTATTGGCTGCTTTCACATTCTTTTTCATGGAGCAGTAATTTGCAGTTGTGCATTTTTTCTTAAGGTGTACAATTTTATGTAAGGTTAACAAACCCCTACCTCTTAGGAGAATTGTTTTCCTTTTATACCCTCTCAGAAAAACTGTCCTTAATTTCTGTTGTGTTTAGTTTAAGAAAACGTAGCTGCTTTTCTTCTCTGTTCTTTTTAGTGATGACAGTGTGGAGTGGGCATTGGGAGGCCTGGCAGTGGAGTGAGCAGGAGCCCAGCAGCAGTCGGCATCAAACACTGTGCTGCAATGTCTTCCTCTCAGGGAAACGCTGCAGCGGCAAGCTTTCCCCACCTGCTTCTGAAGAACTGATGGTCAAAGTTTTCACAAGGGCTTCTGGGAGCAGTAGTTGCTCCTTATTTAATCATTGTTCTAGTGCATCAGTTTGTAGCACTTCCTAAACTACAGTCTCTTCCTCACCATTATTCTTTCCCCTTTTATATGCCCACCTCTATGTCATAAACATTTCTGGTATGGATGGGCATGCTCTGATTCTTCATCAGTAGTTTCTAGAATTTCTAGAACTTTTGGCATACGAAGGCTAAAACAGGAGCACCTAGCAAATACCTAGTGGAAATGAGTCAATAATACATTAAAAAATATCAACTAATTTATTCATTAAGTTGAGGAAGGAGATGTGAAAAGAACAGCTAGCCTGTGGCATCATACTGGGTCAATAAGTGTCACCACTGAATACCTGATTGTACTTTGGTTTCCAAGTTCTTTGGATGGTGCAATTTACATAAATTTAATTGCCTTAATTCTGGAAGTTCAAAATTAAGATTATGAAGTATGCTTTTTTTCTAGGAATCCCTGTACTAGACCCTTGGATAAAGGGAGATTATTATGCTAGCCCTACTTCACACGTGCTCTTGCTGCATCTCCACGCCCCATCATTAACACCGCCATCACTAATTTTGTTATTGACACTATTTATTGAGCAACTATATCCCAGGCATTACACAGCATTTAACATTTCATTTAATCCTCACTACAAGCCTGTGAGATAGGTGTTGTATTTTCTCCACTCTACAAGTAAGAAAGTGGGAACTATATAAAGGTTAAGCTGTATCTCACCAGAAAACATCTAATAAATGGCAGAGCTGGAACTTAAACAGCATCAAAGCATCTCCATGGCCAAACAGCTGCCTCACAGGGGCGAAGTTATGACGGCTGGTCAGAATTACCCTCTTAAGGAGAGCTGTGACGTGTAAGATGTCGGCAGGTATTTCCCCTAAGTGCAAGGAAAATGGTTCTGTGATGCTAAATAACTTAAAATTATTATATTTGCTACTGAAGAAATGACTTTGTAGAAGTGAGTATGTGAATCACAACAATAGTCACAGACATATGAGTATGTGACTGGAGATAGAAACTCAAAGGAAGTTCTGAAAGTGAAGATGCTATTTATGTGAATATTTTTGCAAGCTGGAGCATTTTATACACTAAATCCTTTTAATGCTACAACATTATTCACAACAGAGTGTAGAAGGAATGATTTATCCCTGTAATAGTCAAAACAAACCTGGTTGTGCATGGAAAGCTAATGGTGTTCTTATTTCAAATATTGGGCTGGAAATTAATTTTATGAAATATTTTCAGCCAAATACCATGAGGTTTCACATTTACTGATATATAAATGTGATGAATTAACTTGGAATTGACACTATTTGAAACTATTTCTTTTTCCTAGTATCTTTATCAGTTGGCATTGGCTACTTTCTAAATAGTTCCATTTACTTTCCAAGTTAAGCACAATAATTTGTTTTGTGTTCTTATGTGTTGCAATGGAGGAAAATGCTATAAGAAAAATACCTTGTAAAAAGGGAGGTGTGTAAGTTAATATAAAAAAGGTTTAAAGAAATGTTACAACAAGCTCTTAGTACTAACAGTAATTATCTCAAGTGGTATCACTTACATTTTTTAGTATTTGCTTATTAATATTTTTTGTACGGTGATGTTAAATTGTCTTAAAAAATAAAAAGATTTCATTCTTTTTTATTAGTTCTTTGAGAATAATTGAATTAAAAGGTGACAATGGATCTGGGAGGGAGATTGGGGCCAAGGTAGGCATTAGAGCAGGAGTGAATGTGGCTTCCAAGTCTGGTGTGTGCCCTTTCAGCTTGGACTTACAGCCCCATCTGAGGGGGCCAGGCCTGGTGCCTGGGTCTGGGTGAGAGCACCACCGTTTTTCTACTCCTTGCCTCTCACCCGGGTAGGTACCTCACTCGTTGCTGGAAGTGCCTATTTCCCACTATAGAGATTGAAAATTGCAGTGCTTGTTGACCCTGCCTCCTTGCAACTTGAGCATGGCCATGTAATCTGTCCTTGTCAGTGGTCCCTGGGAAAAACTCCTGGGAAAGTTCCCAGGGAGAGACTTCTGGGAAGGATTATCCTCTTGGTAAAAAGAGATGGGCAAGAAGAAATTGCCTTTTTCTTTTTCTTTTGGATCTGACTGTGATGTTGTAGTCTTCAGCCATGAAGGCAAAAATTTGACTTCAAGAGCCAATCAGCTGAGATTGGTAGAAAAGATGGGAAAAAAATCCCCATGTATCCTTAATAATGTCATCGAGCTACTATACCAATACTTGAATTGCTCTGCCTCTAAACTTCTTCTTGTTAGTTGAATTAATAAGCCCTATTACATGAGCACACCATCACTTTTAATTAGGTACTCCCATGTAACTATCTCCTGCTCCTTCAGGTAATAAAACAAAAATCTCCTTGTATATGGGTTCATACACTCGTGTGTTCAGGAAATAGGCTGGCCATTGCTAGCTATTTATTCCCAGGTTCCTGGTCATTAGTCTTGCTTGTAATTGTTTGGCTAAATGTTCTCACTGCCATGGCAGATTAATGCCCAGAATGAGGTAACATATTGCCCAGTTAGAGCAGGTAGGATCCTATGCTGAGATAGACAGATGAGTCATTTGGGGCTTAGGTGAGGGAGGATTCAGAAATAAGCACAGGAGAAGTGAGGGCTGTCTCTCAGCTATGCTTGAAAAGGTCACATTGAAAGGAAGTTACCCAAAGTTTTTTCCACCATCAGCATTCAGATTATTTGGCATTTTGGGATGATGGCGGGATATGGCGGGAGGCCCTAAGGGAGTCTAAGAAAGACAATAATGTAATTACATGTAGCATGTTGAAAATGATTCCCCATCTTCTCCAGCATTACATCCAAAGTTTCAAGGATACAGTCATACCACAGATTATAGGTGTATGTTTATCTTTCTTGATTGAGAAAATACATGATGAAAAAAGTTATTCTTAATATACAATAATGTTTTTATTCTAATTTTCACATTAGCTATCACAGTAGCATTCGTTAGAAAATGGTTCAGAGGAATATGAGACAAATTGTGTCTTCAGTTCCTGGACAAGGCCTATTGTGTATATTCATCCGAGGCTCTTCGTAGTCCAGGGGCTGGGGACCTCCCTCCCAGGGACATTTCTGTTGCCAGCTGTGGATGCCAAGTAGCATTATAATGGGGAAACCTGGAAAGTACTCACAATTAGGTGTGGGAATAGGACAATGGGGCTGAAATCTGGCTCCTTGCGAAATGTATTGAAAAGAACCTCTTTATTCTTTAATAAAGTAAGAAAGAAAAGCAGGAAAAAAGGAAAGGAGGAAACCCAACAAAAGTTTCTCTTTTAAGTACCTGTTCTACCCTCCTTTCACTGTATCTCAGGCTACATAATTGTATTTCCATACCTGATTTTTACACTACATATAGCTGCCTAATAAATAGAATATAAATAAAAAGTTCTTTTTCCTCTGCAACTCAGTTCAATGATTTCTAATATAGCTTCTTAACCTTGAAACTACTAACATTTGGGGCTCAATAATTCTTTGTTGTGGGGGTTGCCCTATGCATTTTAGGGTGTTTAGCAGCATCACTGGCCCCTACCCACTAGATGCCAGCAGAATTCTCCAATTGTGACAGTCAAAAATATCTCCACACATTGCCAAATGTCCCCCAGAAAACAATCCCTGATCAAGAACCACCAGTCTAATATAAGTGTTATACTCTCTGTAATAATTCTTTACACCTTAATTGAAAAATATTTATACAACATATGGAAATATGTGGGAAGAGTATTTAGCAAAAATAACAGTCGGTATTTTTTGAATGCATACTAGTCATATACGCCAGACACTGTGATAAGTTCTTTACATTGATTATTTTGTCTAATTTTCACATCAAAATTATAAAATAAGTTATTACTGTATCCTAATCCTCTTCTTGCCCTCCTTATCTTTCTTAGCCAATGAGGAAACTGAGGCATGGAGAGAGTAAGTAAGCAACTTGCTAGAATATAACGAAGCAAGAATGTAAAATCAGGCAAATGGACTACAGAGCAATGAATTTAACACCTATACTATAATGCCCCCCAGAATAATGCATAACCCAGGGAGTAATATGTCCTGAGCAGTGTGTGGGATGTGCAGTGAATTAAAACTTTATTTCCTTTCCCTCTTATTTCCACATAGAAGGACATCCATTAGTTTTAGTCTTCCTCACTCTCCCTCGAGAGAGAAGAGTGAATTACCTCACTGGGGCATTTGGGAGAAGAATCCGGGGTGCCCAGCTTCATCCCTTTCTCTTTTTCTCTTTGGACTCTAGTTGCGAACTAAAAGCAAGTGTTTTGCTTCCTTTGCACTTCCTGTTGTGAATTTTACAGGGGCTGGCGCCAGGTGGCACTTGGCAGAGGTGAGGTCTGTCTAATCTGGGGTGTGGTTTGGGAGACCTCTTATTTTAATACCACCAGAGTCACATTTTCTACCTTCAGCTTTGTCAGCAATAAAGGTGATGCCTTTCTCTGTATCTTATTCCTTGCCTTTCTCCTAATTTGTTCAGAACTCAGCTGGGGAAGAAGCGTATGTGAGTTTTCTATTGCTTCTCTTACAAATTACCACAAACGTAGTGGCTTAAAACTAATTCATTATCTTACAATTCGGGAGACCAGAAGCTGAAATGGGTTTAGTAGGCTAAAATCAAGGAGTTGGCTGGCTGCATTTCTTCTGGAGGTTGTGGAGGAGTGGGCAATCCTTCCTTTTCCTCGCCTTCTTCAGCTCCTAGAGCCCAGGCATTTTTTGGAGCACGGACCCTTTCTCCGTTTTCAAATCCAGCAGTGTAACATCTGCAGGTCTCTGCCTTGAACCTTCTGCCTCTCTCTCTTATCTTTTAAAGACTCTTGTGATTACCTTGGGCCCATGTGGATATTCCCAGATATTCTCCCCATTTCAAGATCCTTAACAAAGTCCCTTTTGTCATCTAAGGTAACATACTCACAGTTTCTGGGAATCAGGGCATAAATACATTTATCCTATGGTCATTATTCTACCTAGCACAAATGGTGTTATTGATTAATCCCCTCCCCAACACTTTGGTTGTGTTTACTTATTACAAGTCTCCCAGTAAATGGATTCACAATTAGTTAATGGTTGTTTTTTTTTATATCACTGTAGCCTATTTCAGTCTAGGCCCAAGGCAGGGAGGTTTGACCTCTGTTTCCTGGTCATTACTCTTGCTTGTAATTGCTGTGACATCCAGCCAGGTTATATGCACCTAATGAGGTAGAAAATTCACAATGGCTCAGGAAATTCGCAATGATTGAGGAAAGTGCTACTTAATGGAGCTGCCTCTGGCATGTGCTGCAGGTTCGACTGTTGACTACCTTATCTCTTCGGTGACGATGTTTATTCACTTCCTTCCTCTAAGTACTATAGGCAGGAGTAACATAAATACAAAGTGTGTGGGTGTATGTGCACGTGTGTGTGAGAAGGTGTATGATTTTTGAAGGAAGGAATTAAGTGTTTTTCCCAGGAAGGATACTATTCCCCATGTCCCTCCTCCTCCTGGGAGCTGGAATGTTCTGACACATAATTGCAGCTGCAGCTCCACAGCCCTTGGTATCCTGCCAAGGATCAGATGAGTGGTTAGGTCACAATGGAAAGTTCAACAGTCAGCATGCAGACAGTGGGTCTGTGTAGCAGATCGACAGCTTTTCCTAAGAGAGAGCTGTGAGCAGTGACAGGAACACAGGAGAGGTGTCCATAAGGAGCAGATGGCCAAGAGAAGCGCTGCTAAAAGTCTTAATCTGAGGCTAGGGAGAGCCAGGAGGGATGGCCATCTGGAAGTAGCCAGGGACAGGATGCCAGGGACGAGTTGCCAAGGTGAGGAGACAGGGAGGTGTTTGAAGGGATATACATCAGTAAGCTGACTGAAGCAAAGAAGAAAACGTCATCGACCGGGGCACTTGAAGACCGTTGAGTGACTAGACTTAGGCCATGCGTGAAGTCTTTGCTGTGGTCTCACTGCATTTGCACGACGGCTGGTGCTTATAGCAGAGGTGAAGACGGTGCAGAAAGGAGCTGTGGTACCTGAGTCAGAATGGTAGACGTGGTGTTGTGGTAACCTTTGAGACCAAAGCCTTGAGAAGTGAAGAAGGTGCCGAGCTGTGGGTGGAGGAAATAGGGCAGGGGATGGCAATACACACGGGGGCATCGGGTTGGCCACAGGTGATGGCGGATGGGCCGGCATGAGAAGAGAGAGGGAATCAGAGGACAATTTCTCCCTCTCACTGCCCCAACCTTTGAAAATGGTGGAGATTTCCTACGATCCTGTGGGGCAGGAACACAAGTTATTTTCTTTGAATAATAAAAGGAGGATTCCAGAAGATGAGTGCTGGGGGGCATTTGGGTTATTTTACTAATTTCCCAGTAAGGAGGCACTGGAGGTTAAACCATTATTTTAATGCAGCATAACTGCCTACTTGGAATGGATTATAATATGTTACAGTGAAATTATAAATTTTACTAGCTTTAAGGGGAACACTCTGACCACATTTGCAAAAATTTGAACATCAAAAAAGAGAAAATAATGGATTGTAACATTGAATTTAAAAAGAATCATTTAAGTTGCAACTGGTACATACAGATACTGGAACATTATCAAGTGCTAAAATGAAACCAGCTATCAAGTCAGGAAAAGACATTTGGAGGAATCTTAAATACATTCTACTAAGAGAAAGAAGGAAATCTGAAAAGGCTACATCCTGTGTGGTTACAACTATATAGCATCTGGGAAAGGACAAAAGTCTGGCTGGAGTCGATGAAAAGATCAGCGGTTTCCAGGGTTAGTGGGGAGGGAGGGAGAACAGGCAGAGCACAGCGGATTTCTGAGGCAGTGAAACCACTCCGTGCGATGCTATAGTGGTGGACACTTGTCACTACACATTTGTCTAAACCCATGGAATATGCAGAATGAACCACAATACAAACTGTGGACTTCGGGTGATTACGTTAATGTAGGTTCAGATCACTTCAGAGTGTCATTTACCATTTTATTTATTACAAAGGGCAAAAGTGCCTTTACAATGAAAAAAATGGAGCCAACTTTTTAATGAAAAAATCAGACTTAGCATCATTAATATTGAGGCATTATACGTCTCCTACTGTGATGTAATGGGGATGATACAGATCAGTCACTCAGTGTTGCAAAAGTCTTTCCAACTATGTTCAACCTGAATTGAATTATAGAGAAATGATCTGCAAAATCCAGGTTATAAAATGCTTTCTATGAAACAGATGACCTGGACCCTTAAAAAATGCCAATGTGATGAATGGTGAAAAAAAAGAAAAAAGGACAGGGGACAGAGACAGAGGGAGATAATGGGGAGGACCATGCCAGATAAAAATAAATTAGAAAGACATGGGTGGTAACAAAATGTAACATAGCATCCTTGATTGGACCCTGGATTTAAAAAAAGAAAAAGAAAAGTTCTAAGGACTTTATTGGGTCAATCAGAAAACTTTGGCCATCAACTGTGTATTTGACAATATTGTATCAAAGTTAAATGCTTGGAATATAGTAATGGTATTGCTTATGTAGGAGAATGTTATTATTGAGAAATAAATGCTGAAATATTTATGATTAAAGTACATGATGTCTGCAATTTATTTTCAAATGGTACATCCACCACACAGACAGACACATGGAGTGAGAGAAAGCAAATGAGGCAAAACATTTAAAATGGGTGAATCTAGAGGGAAGACATGTGGATGATCTTTATACTATTCCTTCAGTTTCTCGGAGGGTCTGAAAATTTTCAAAATAACACATTCAATTAGTACCCAGAGTAGCATATCTGAAACCAGGTGGTTTCAATGAATTGTCAAGACACAATACTAGTACCCTCTCAAAAGTATCCCTGTCATTCTGCAAGAGCATCCTGACAGGTATTCTATTACATGCTTGTGCCCCCCAAGGGAGAAGTGCAGCAAATGAATTAGTTAATGTCTGCTGAATGCTCAGTGGATACTTCTGTTATGGCTGGTTTGAAAATGCCTGGATTAGAGGGTTTAGACCAAAAAAAAAAGAATAAATAAATGAAAGTTCATGAGGTTAATCTGGTAATATATTTGACGGCCCCAGGCGCCAAAGCCCTAACCATAAGGAGACACTGGAGAGGCCTTACTGGCAGCAGTAGAGAGTGCACAGGGTCCTGTTTGTGTCAGAAGAATGAGGTTCATGCTTTGAAGGGGCCGTGGATCATACTTATGAAAGAAAGGTAGCAACAGGGAAATAAATAGGAAGTTAATCAAATTGAATAATCTGGCCAATAATAGATAAATTATTTTATCCTTAGCCAAGATCTACCTTCTTTCTGTGATAGAGGTTCTGAGTAAAGGAAGTTTAAGGAGTTAGGTTGTTTTTGCCTCTGAGAAAGACTTTATGTTGCACCTCAGTTTTACAGACATGATGAAAAGGCAGTTAATCAAATAATGAAGAAAGGTAAAATAAGTGAGTGCTTTCCATATAGTCTGTTATTATTTTATGTAATCAACTATGCTATTCAAAAGTTCAATGAGAGATGATGTAATCCAGAAAAGACTACTCACTGTGTTTCTCTGTCAGTCATCAAGGCGAAATCGAGCTGGGCTCGAGCAGGACCAGCTGCAGGAACGGCCAGATGCCGGCTCTGGACTGGACGGAAAGGGGTGGTGCCTGTCCTTCTCCTTCCGGTCTCCAGTTTGTTTTACCAGACCCACGGGCCTAAGCCTTCTCATGGATTTCTCGCTGCATGTCTGGGGCTGTCCTTGTTCTGAGACGATCCCGGTGCCAATGTGTTTGGTGGGGCCTGACATAACCTTGCTCAGCCAAGTTACAATTTAGAAGTTTTGCCTCAATTCATGGACTCCCAAGTGCCACACCTGCTATGGCAGGCCTTTTAGGGCCCACCAGCCTTGGCGTCTACCACACCTGGAGAGAGTCCTGGTGAAGCAGACTGTTGTGGAATGGCTCTCTTCAAAGTGGTTCATGAACATTAAAGAGTTATACTGTTTTTCCTTGGCTGCATAGCTTGGTTGGAGCATTGTTCCATGCACAGAAAGGTTTCTGGTTCAATTCCCAGTCAGGGAACACATTAGGTTGTGGGTTCAATCCCTGGTTGGGGCGTGTAGAGAAGATAATCAATTGATGTTTCTCTCTCTCTCTCTCTCCTTTTCCTCTCTCTTTAAAATCAATGGAAACATGCCCTCATTTGGGTGGGGATTAAAAAAATTATACTGTTTTAATTTTTAAAACTTACCAAGTACTGTGTGCCATGGCATTTTGATTCCCCTCCCACACCACTCCTGACCCCCACCTTGGCCATGAGTCTCAATCACTTTGGATTCTGACAGAATGAGTATATGTTTTGTACAAATTACTTTGCCATTTTTCTTTTTTTTTTTTAAATTTAGCTTTTTTTTTTTTAAAGATTTTATTTATTTATTTTTAGAGAGGGAAGGGAGAGAGAGAGAGAGAAGCATCAATGTGTGGTTGCTGGGGGACATGGCCTGCAACCCAGGCATGTACCCTGACTGGGAATTGAACCTGCGATGCCTGGTTCGCAGCCCGCGCTCAATCCACTGAGCTATGCCAGCCAGGGCTACTTTGCCATTTTTCAAGGACTGAAATTTAAATTATGGAATATATTTAATATAGAATGGGTGATAAAGATATATGTGCTTCACCAAAAAAAATGACAGGACTTCATGCAGAAATCTTCCCTTTAATTTTTCTTTTTGTTTTTAGATAAACAGCTTTATTGAGGTATAATTGACACATAATAAACTGAATATAACTGAAGTATTTAATTTGAAGGAGCCCCATGCTAGTGTGAGGCTCAACATCAAGACTTTGCTGAAGTCATTAAAATCCATGGGAAAAATAATGTATGTTAGAGGAGAATTGGGAAAAATTGTGATGGTTTGATCAACTCTACTTGCTCCCTCTACTTATGATGATTGACTTACTCAGGAATAACAAAAGAAGAGAAAAAGAATAAAAGGAAGGCAGGAAGAGAAGAAAATAGAAAGGAAGAGGATACCGGCACGTCACACCTGTGGATACTTTCAGGTCATTAAACCGTGATCACCAGGCCACCCTAGTACTTATTCCCAGCACAAGCACTTCACAGCAGATTCCAGTGACGTCTGGGAAGCTGGAGTCAATGGCGGAGATGGAGATCACCTACCATCCCCTGTGACTCCTTTTTCTTCTTCTCTAGAAGGATAGATACTTGGGGTAAAATCCGCCTCTTCCACTTTGGTCCTTCAAGGACCAATATCAAAATAAGTGCGTGAAGAAACATTCTGTCTTCCGGGAGAAAGGGGTTTAAAACAGTGACGTAGTATATAGCCACAGGAACCAGCTTTAGCTAAATCCAGCAGAATGAGCATTTATTATTAGGAAATGCAGATGGGCTCAAATAAAGGAAAAGACGATAAACCTCCCTCACTATAGGATAAAGGAAATTTAAAACTGCACTAGGAAATAATTTTTTACTGATCAGATTGGCAAAATTTCAAAAGCTGGAGAATATACTTTGTTCGCAAAAGCTTTGAGGAAATATGCATTATTAGATATTGCTGGTGGGGTGCAACTTGGCAATATTTACCAAAATTATAAATGCACTTACCCTTTGACCCAACAATCCTGTTTCTGGGAATTTCTTCTAAAAGCATATCTACATACTTAAAAAATTATACATGCAGTGTTTACAAGCAAAAAAATTGGGAACAAGCCAGATAAACATTAATAGATACTGGTTAAAGTAAACTGCGCTACATCCACACAAAGGAAATCTATGTCGCTGTAAACGAATGAGAAAGATGTCTATGTACTTGTATGGATATTTTGTTACGTGAGAAAAAAACAAGGTGCAAAAAGATGCACGTGTACACACATAGCATGCATATAGCTTGCTACCATTTCTGTAAGAAAAGGAAGTGATCGGCATGTTTATTTGTATCCATTATGTCTGCAAAAAGAAATGCCAGAAGCGTGCACAAACTTTGAGCGATTACCTCTAAGTTATGAGGGTCAATGGGTGCAATGGGAAAGGGAGTGAAATTTCTTCTTGCAAACCCGATTGTGTTGCTTTGAATTTGAAACAGCGTGAATGAATGTAGAACATTAAATAAAAAGATGCTGTAATTTCCTAGAGGGCCTGGAGAACCAGGCTTGGAGGCTACTCATTGGAAACATTAGACCAAATCCCTCTGCCTCTTCTGTGAAATAAGCCACGCACAGTGCATTCTGAGGTGGCAGCAGTGGTGGCTCTGGGACATCCAGTTTGCAGAGGCAGGGAGGCCATGGTTCCAGTGGCAGCCTCCTGTGTCCAGTGTTCAGAGTCAGGGGTTTGGGCAGTCCACCCCATGTGTCCGTGTCCACACTGCTGTCTTCACTGTGCTACGCAAACGAACACAGATGTGCCGAGGCAGTGATCGCGGCCGTGTGTACTGCTGCAGATGACCGTGTGGCCGGAGCCCCAGCTTTTGTCTGTAACAGCAAACCTCCTCAGCCACTTGCCCCATTGGGCACTACGCATGGTATACTTTTGTTTTGTTTTGCTTTGGTTTTTTTGTTTCTTTTTGCATGGTGTACTTTGTGATGTATGCTTTCTTTTGAAGAAGTTTGGGAAGCAATGGGCTAGAGAACAATCTTTAAAAGAAAAAGCCCCCCGTTCTGACAGGTGTGAGATGGTATCCCATTGTGGTTTTAATTTTCATTTCTCTGATGATTAGTGACATTGAGCATCTTTTCATATGTTTGCTGGCCATCTGTATGTCCTCTTTGGAGAAATGTCTATTCCGGTCCTTTGCCTGTTTCTTAAGTGGATTGTTTGTCTTGTTGGTGTTAAATTGTAGAAATTCTTTATATATTTTGGATAGGAAACCCTTATCAGATGTATCTGTGGCAAATATCTTCTTTCATTTTGTAGGTCGTATTTTTGTTTTGTTGATGGTTCCCATGTGTGCAAAAACTTTGTAGTTTGATGTAGTCCCATTTGTTTATTTCTTCTTTTGTTTCCCTTGCCCGAGGAGACATCCAAAAAATATTACTGAGTGCAATGTCAAGGAGTTTACTGCCTATATTTTGAGGGGCTGGGCAAAAAAGGTGAAGGTATTAAGAAGTACAAAGTGGCAGCTGCAGCGCAGTCAGGGGACATCAAGTAGAGCATAGGGGACAGTCAGTGATGCTGTAATGACTATGTATGGTGCCAGGTGAGTACGAGACTTATCAGGGGACCACTTCATAAAGTATCTAAGTGTCAAACCTCTATGTTGTACACCTGAAAGTAATATAATATTGAAAGTTAACTGTAATTAAAAAATAATAATAATAATAATAATAAAAAGAAAGCTCCCCCCACCAGATTGCCTCCAGCAAAGATAATAAATCACAAGGATCAAAGCATTCAGCTTTGTTAAATTGAAAGGCATCCATTTGTTCTGATGTGCTTAGTGGATTTGCTGCTGTCGATGTTCAAGTACTCAGTGCAGGGCACCAGGGTCTGGTTTCCAAGGAAATGAAGCTCCATTAAAACCGCTTTCTACAGAAGTGTTAGAGTGCTTACCTCAGGGTTCACAATGAATGGAAATCCTCACCAAATGTACAGGGCCGCTTCAGGATGGCGACATTTACTTCTCTATTCTCTCACAGGCACATACAACAAAGTATGTTTTGAGGCAGGGGGAGAGACAATATTAAGCGTTGACATAGTCCGTGTGGGACAGCCTCCTGAAGTACCAAGTTGGGTGGAGATGAGTGGTTATTTGTCCAGAAGGGGCAAATCGAGGATACCCAGCGCAACCTCTAAAAATACAGGACACTGTTAGTTGTATACAGTTGTGTTGGCTTGTGTGGTGTGTAGAATGCTATCATCAACAAAATCTTCCCTTGCCAGTTTTGACTTCTGTTCTCTGTTCTCTCACCAGTGGTGCCAAATGATGGAAAAAGAGCCAGAAGAGGAGCCCTCTGCTCTGCCTCCAAGTCCGTTCTTACGTTCTTAAGGTATCTTTCCTGGATTTCTCTCCCCTGTGTCGATCCATCCATCCATCTTTAAAGCCTTCATAGAATAAGCATGTGTTTTTCAAGCATTGGCACAATTTATTTTAAACCAGATTCTATGCTAAGAACTTAGTATAAAGAGATGACTTTCAGGAGTCTTGCAGCCATATAAAAAGACAGATATGCAAATAAACTGAGATAAATGATACATTAATTATAGACATGTATATAAAGATCACAGAGAAAGGAAGGTTTAAACCTTCACAATGTAGGAAGAGTAGTTCCGGAACTTAGACTCATGCTAGAGTAGAAGCTTTCTATACGGCTCCTTTTCATAAAATAGAAAAAGATAATTTGAACAGACAGAAGAGACAAAGGTGCCCCCCTCAGCTGGACACAGTCTTGAGCCAGACACATGAAGGTGAGTGGAACCTAGGGCAGATTTCACCTCATTGGTTGGGAGTCTATGCATCCTTCAGACTGCCTAGCCTTATGCGGCAGTCCTGTCTCTCAGATGCCACTTTCCAAAGGCTGCTACATCTGAGATAGGGCTTCTCTTTCATTGACCTAGTCCAACACCCACCCAGAGGAGTAGGTGGGTGGGTGGGTGGGGTTGGTTTAATTATTATCAGCTAAATTCCCTCCCTTGCTACAGAAGACAAAATTTAACCAGAACAGGAACTAAGAAATTGGGGATCAAGTACTACTGTCTAGATTTATCCTTATCCCCCTGTGCTAGATTTATCCTTACTGATACGGGTGTACCAGCAGATTATAAATAAGTTGAACTCACTCTTCCTTGTCTTCCCATGACAGATCATACAATTGCATATAGGGTGTGGCACTAATAACACCCCTTTTTTACTATAAAATCTTTTATTACAAAATCATAAGCATGTGATTCTGTAATGTAACAATATCACACTTAAGCACACCATATGACATTTTAGGTGAAATGTTCAAATTAAAACTATAAATTATTATACCCATATTATTACCCTACCAACCCTGCTCAAACAGGTGTTACTTCTGCCAGACCCTGTATATTCACAAATTCCCTGCACAGTAACTGTATGAGTGAATTCTTATCTAAATATTTCTGGTATTTATTCTTTGTTGTCCTTTGAAGACTTGAAGTAATAGCTTCTGTAGTATGAAGCAAATTTACTGTCATTTAAAATTTTATTTTATTTCACTGATTTGTTGTCAATGAACCATCAGGCAAGAGAATGTTATCTAAGGGAATTTATTGAAGAAACTTGTCAAACAAAATAAAAAACAGCTCCTGTAGTTGTTTGTGAGTGACTGTAGTGAGATGCAGTCTCCCATTTTTTAATTAAATATATTTTATTGATTATGCTATTACAGTTGTCCTCTTTTTTTCTGCCCTTTATTTCCCTCTGACTTGTACCCCCATTTCCTCCAGCAATCACCCACCCCCTGCCTAGTTCATGTCCTGGGTCATACATATGAGTTCATTGGCTTCTCCATTTCCTATACTGTTCTTAAGATCCCCCTGTCTACTTTGTACCTACCATTTATGCTACTTATTCCCTGTACCTCTTTCCTCCATTCTCTCCCCACTCTGTCCCCACTAATAACCCTCCATGTTATCTCCATTTCTATGATTTTGTTCCTGCTTTAGTTGTTTGCTTAATTTGTTTTGTTTTGTGTTTTTTAGATCCCATTGTTGATAGTTGTGAATTTATTGCCTTTTTACTGTCCATAGTTTTGATCTTCTTCTTTTTCTTAGACAAGTCCCTTTAACATTTCATATAATAAGGACATGGTGATGATGAACACCTGTTGCTTTACCTTTTCTGGGAAGCACTTTGTCTGCCCTTTAATTCTAAAAGATAGCTTTGTTGGGTAGAACAACCTTGACTGTAGGTTCCTGCCTTTCATCTCTTTGAATTCTTTTTGCCAATCCCTTCTGGCCTGCAATTATTCCCCCCGCCCCTCCAAAATCAGCCAATAGTCTTATGGGAACTCCTTTGTGGGTAACCCCTTTTCTTTTCTATTGCTGCTTTTAAGATTCTCTCATTATCTTTAAACTTTGGCATTTTAATTATGACGTGTCTTGGTGTGGTCCTTTTTGAATCCAACTTGTTTGGGACTCTGAGCTTCTTGGATTGTATGTCTGTTTCCTTTGCTGAAAAGGGAAGTTTTCTATTATTATTTTTTCAAATAAACGTTCAATTTCTTGCTCTTACTCTTCTCTTTCTGGTACCCATATGATTCAGATGTTGGTATGTGTAAAGTTGTCCCAGAGGTTTCTAAGCCTCTCCTTGTTTTTTTGAATTCTTGTTTCTTCTTTCTGTTCTGGTTGAATGTTTATTTCTTCCTTTTGTTCCAAATCATGATTTGAATCCCAGCTTCCTCCCCTTCACTGTTGGTTCCCTATACATTTTTCTTTATTTTGCTTTTATGGCCTTCAATTCTTCCTTTATTTTGTGGCCGTACTCAATCATTTCTCTGAGCATCCTCATCACCAGTGTTTTGAACTCTGTACCTGATAGGTTTGCTATTTCCATGTCACATAGTTCTTTTTCTGGAGTTTTGGTCTGTTCTTTCATTTGGGCCATATATCTTTGTCTCCTCAAATTGACAGTCTCCCTGTTTTTCTCAGGTTTCCATTATTTTATTTGGCAGGATGTTACTGTCTGAATATTGGTAAGTACTCAGCTTACATAAATTATTAGCATCCTTTGTGGTGGCCTTACCAGGGAATAAAAACACCATTTAAAATTGTTATAGTCATTCCTTATACATTTCACTATATAGTAGTTGCCCCTTATCCCCAGGACATGTTTCAGGACCCCTAGTCGATGTCTCAAACCACAGATAATGTTATGTTTTTTTCTATATGTGTGTACTTATGATAAACTTTAATTTATAAATCAGGCACAACACCCAGTAGGAAATTAATAACAATTAATAATAAAGTAGAACAATTATATCAATATATTATAATAAAAATTATTTGAAAGTGCTCTCTCTATCTGCTGGCTGATCTGATAACAGAGACGGCCACTATTCATAATGGTACACAACTTTAAACTCATGAATTGTTTATTTCTGGGATTTTCCATTTGATATTATTGGACTGAAACTATGGAAAGTAAACCATGGCCAAGGGGGACTAATGTACTTGTAGCAGTGAGAAACTGAGAACCACTTTTGAAATTCATTTTTGGTATTATTAAATATATTAAGTTGATTTTTAGAGAGAGAGGGGATGGGGGAGAAAGAAGAGAAGAGGGAACGAGAGAGAGGGGAAAAGAGGAGGGGAATACTGATTTGCTGTTCTACTTATTGATGCATTCATTGGTTGATTCTTGTTTGTCCCCTGACCAGGGATCGAACCTGCAACCTTGGCATATCAGGACAATGCTATAATGAACTGAGCTATCTGGCCAGGGCCTATTAAATACATTTTTCGATACTTTTGGTTTTAATTCAGATGCATGGCTTCCTTCTATACAATATCAATAATCATTGTTTTTCACTTTTATTTCTATTTCATTACTTTTATTTCTATTTCATTTATTGTCTAAAGACCTCAAAGGGGTAGAAATCATTTTCCAGCCTAAAGAGTAGGAATGGGCTGGCAAAGTGAGGACTGTGGGAACATCGAGACTCAGGGAGGTCAAGGGGACAAAAATGTGAAGATTGTCATTACAGGCTGCTGTGGTAACAAAAAACTTCTTTATGGGCAAGTCACATGGATTCTTGAGATTTAGTCATCTATAAAATGATCCAAATATGCTAGAATTCATTGTTCTGTCACTGTCACTGGCTTGATGCCTTTGTTATACTTGTTTAAGAAATCTGTTTGGGGAAAGCAAGAGAATAGCAAACAAATGGATTCAAATCTGGAGTAATGGGATTTTTTATCTTATTTTAGAAGGAATGATTTCATGTGGCATTCCTGGTGTAGTTGGTGTTTATTCACAGTTTTTGATAATGATCTATTAAGACCCACATTTCTTGCTTTTTCTTTAAGGAGTAGTCCCTTCCTTTAGGACACACAGCCAGTCATTTATAGGGTAGTTTGTTCATTAACAACAAACAATGGCTTACATGGACCAGGTGGGAAGTCCACATTGACTAAATTAACTGAATAACTGGATAATGCAATTCAATCATCTCTGATATATGCCGACCTTTAATCTTGTAAAGTCTACACACATCTTTTAACTTGTTTTTATACATATACATTTGCCAAAATATGTAGAATGTATTTTATTTAACAGGTTGTTGGCTTTATAAATTTAAACATTGGAATTAAGAGCATGTGGCTTCCATTTGTCCCTCTGCACAGGCCCCGTCCCCCAGGGAGGTGACATGATTTGACTCATGTTTTTAAAGGATGACAGAAAGCAGCAAAGCTATACTGACTTCTAAAAATCTCATTGTCTGATTTATGTTTATAAAAGATAAATAAAGCTCTCTTCATTTCTGAAACACAAAATGAAAAATAAAAGGGTCTTTGAATCATCATTTTTTTTTTCTTAAAATTTCAGGTATGAGAGAAGTTAGACATTTTAGAATGGTGAAGAAGACATAAATAGTTTGGATTAATCTTTGTTCCACAACATGTCAAATACGGATTTCTGGAGGCTGGAAAGCCGGCTTCAAGCCTCTTACCATTCCTAGAACAATGGTCCCTCCGCCGCCCCCCGCCCCGCCCCGCCCCACATTAGAACCCCTTGCAGAGTTTGTGAACCTTTGCCCCACACCAAAGGTAAGAGTTCATTGGTCTGGGTGGGGCTTCTTGCTGTCTTAAAACTGGCCTGTCCTTTCTCATTTGGTAATTTTAGTGATTTTCCCTACCTTTTCTTCTTAGGCTTTTCTAGTCTATAACATCTCCTTATTTCCTTGGTAATTTTCTTCCTTTAACTGGATACATAGGAAATGTCTATTATTTTATAGGACTGTGATTCATATTGCTTTGAAAAATAATAGAGTCACATGAGTTCATGTGAGTTAAAAATATAATTGACTTAATCAGGAGGCAACTTCAGTGGGTTTTGAGCTTATAACCTTTTGTACAAGCCTCAGGGAGATAGCCTATGATATGATTAAAAATATTTTTAGACAGAATAATAAGTAGTATGTATATATAAACCCACAAATCTAGATTTACATGACTCTTGAGAGGCTATTCACGGAATCCAGGGACTGAAATGTGGCCATCTGTGCCAAGGTTTCTCTGAATACATTTCATGTTGGACTGGAAACTCAGTTCATTCCCAAGCTTTATAGCACACTGAGTGATGATGTTATAATGAGGAGCAGAGCACCTGAGCCCATAAACAAGCTGCAACATAGGGAATATGGGGCTGGTTAAGGAAGGACTTTCATGAGAATGAATCATAAAACTGCTTGCAAGAGGCCTCTGCTTAGAAAATATGGCTGCTGTTATCGTGGTCATTGCCCAGACTCCGGACAGAGCAACAGACTTCTGTGATCTGAGGCAGTCAATTCCCTCTGTCAACACAAGCAGTGAGTGTCCTGAAAGGACAGAATCAAGGAAACTTCACAAAACAAGAAGTTCTCAGGGGGATGAGTGCTCTCCTGGACCCGGATGGCTATCTCTGGGGTTATGCTGATTTCTGTTTATAGACCCTTAGTAGCAGGCGACATTCCGCTGTTAGGTATTTTTTCCATTTCATTGAACTCTTTCACTGTGTGTTGCCTCTTTATGTATGTTAATTTTTTCTTAAAGTCTTTCCATTTCTACCACCATTATTACAGTCCAAGTTCCCAGCGTGTCCTGCCTGAATTACTGTAACACCCTCCAACTGCTCTCCCTGCCTCCAGGCTTTGATCTCTCTAGTCTATTCTCTATGTTCATCATCGTAACTTTCCCTAAGTCTGAATTTATTATGTATTTCCTCTGCTTAAACACCTCAATTTTTCCTCAGTACCTTTAGGATAAAATGTAAATCCTCAAGAAGAGCTGAGAGGGCACTTCATACTCATCCTCTGCCACCTCCTCTTCTCTCACCTGATCTTTACCCTCTACACAATCCCTATCAGCTGTGGAAGATCCACTAACATCCTGCAGCAGAATTACCTGAAGATGCTTGTTAAGGAATCCACATGCCCATGATACATCCAATACTGATTGGACCCAAATCCCTGGGAGCTCCTAAGGGGAATCTTCTAAGTGCTAATTTGAGAACCACTTTCTAGGCCATTGAAATTGCTGAATAGAAATGAAATGCAAGCCTCTTGGATTGCAGTAGCTCAACTCTGCTTCACTAGCCAAGTGACCAATCAGAGGATGAATTCCAACGTCAGAGAGGTTGGGCTGGGCAGAAATGTTGCCTACTCTCTGTGGCTGTTGTGTCTGGTATTACTACACTGAGAAATCTGGGAATCTTTGGCATACACTTGAAAGTTTCATTTAAAATATAAACTATCTTAGAAATTTAACTTGTGAAAAGGTTTTAAGTTATACCTTCAGAGATCTAGGTAAAGTACAGAAAAAAGAAAATGGGATTTGGAGTCAGATTATCTGAGTAATGCTTCAATCTGTTTTTACAGATATTTCAGCCTTAGATAAGTGATTTTAATCTACTGATTAAATTATAGTTTCTTCATCTCTGAAATAGAACTAATAGTACTGCTAGGTTTAAATGAAGTAAAGAGCCTTGGCTGGTGTAACTCAGTGGGTTGAGTGCAGGCCAGTAAAACAAAGAGTTGCTGGTTTGATTCCCAGTCAGGGCACATGTCTGGGTTGCAGGCCAGGTCCCCAGTAGGAGGCACGTGAGAGGCAACCATACACTGATGTTTCTCTCTCTCTCTCTCTCTTTCTCTCTCCTTCCCCCTCTCTCTCTAAAAATAAATAAATGAAATCTTTAAAAAAAAGACTTTTAAAATGGGGAAAAGACACTTGAAAAACACTTAACCAGTGAAAATATATGAATGGCTAATAAGCACATAAAAAGGTGGTCAACATTAGTTATTATGGAAATACACTGAAACCACAGTGTGATTCTACTGCATACTTAGACACTAGAATGGCTCAAATGAAAAAGATTGACCATACCAATTGTTGACTAGTATGTGGAACCATCAAAACACTTATCTGTTGCTGGTAGGAATGTAAAACAGTAAAACCATTTTGAAAAATAGCTTGGCAGTATGTTGACCCACTTGGAACCCCAAAACTGGTATAAAGATTAATTTAAGCTAAAGACATTTAGAATTTAACAGATGTGAAAAGCAGATGTTTCTGAGCAGTGAGAAATTGCCATACATTTCCTTTTGTGGGGCAAATTCTATTCCCAGGAGTGAGACCAAGAATAAACCTACTGTAAATCCCTGGGGGACAATTATGACAGCAACTAGAAACAAGTAATGATAGCAGAATCTATAATCCATTGAATACAAGAGGAATCCATGAGTTCACACTGATACAAATAAGTGAATAAATAGACATCAATTGAAAGTTTGATTAAATCAGGATAGTTACGTAGTTTCGAAATATGTCCCCACAGAAAACCTGTTAATTACAGGGGAACAGGAATTACCTCTGGGTAGAAATGTCTCACAGATATGACCTTCATCAAATGATCTAAGTAAATATCAACAGCAGAGGAGAAATCAAAAGTGTGTGGCAGTTGATGGGATTTAATGAAAAGTATTTCTGCCACATTCTTGCCCAAAGTGTGTAACCTCAATCTAATCATGTATTCTAGGCTAATCTAAATCAGACAAAGCAAATTAAGGGGTATTCAAAAAAAAAAACCAAACAAACAAAAAACAAAGCTGGTCTATAATCCTCATAAAGATCAAGGTCATAAAAGTCAAAGAAAGTTTGAGGAACCATTCCAGACTGATTGGAATGACAAACAAATTCAACACATGTTTTAGAATTGAGTCCTTTTTCTATAAATGACTTTCTAGTCACTTAAAACAGTGAAAGGGAAAAACAGTGAAGCTTAAAAAGAGCCTGCATATTAAGTAGTAGCAACGTATTAATGTTAAGTTTCTGGTTTTGAAAGGTGTATTGTGGTTATACAGGCTAATTCACTTATTTGTAGGAAATGAACAATAAAGTATTCTGAGGCACAGGTATTATATTGGCAACTTACTTTGAAATACTTCAGAAAAATAAGTTCTTTGTACTGCACTTGCAACTTTTCTATATAGTCAAGGTTATGCAAAATAAAAATGTGAAAAGCTTTATACAAAAGGAATCATCTTGTAGAATGACACTCGGTGGCAAAGTCAAGATATCAGATATGGTGCTTTTGCAGCAGATTATACAAAAAGGACAATGGTTTCAACTACGATAGAAGTGATAAAGATGGAAAAAGGTAGATAAAGTTTCAATAGGTTTAGAAGAGGCAAGTGACAGTAAGAGATGTCTGAAAGAAAATGATGCAAGGATGATTTCTAGGTTTGGGGACCAACCACCAGGGTGGTTAGTGATGCTATTTTCTGAGATAGAAGAGATGGAGAAAAGAACAAGTTTCTGAATGAAATTAAGAGTTCTGATCTAAGACAGTTTAAGTTGGAGATGTCCATGAGATAGCCAAGTGAAGATGTGGAGGAAGCAGTTGGAAATATGAGTCTAGTACTTAGGGGACAGAAATTTTTTGTCACCAACACATAGGTGGTTTCAGCCATAGGACTGAATTAAATCACTGTTTCAAACAGCATT
This sequence comes from Tonatia bakeri, assembly GCA_004024845.1. Classification (NCBI taxonomy): domain Eukaryota; kingdom Metazoa; phylum Chordata; class Mammalia; order Chiroptera; family Phyllostomidae; genus Tonatia; species Tonatia bakeri. The sequence continues at coordinate 12,613 of PVIA01002440.1, read as the reverse complement.
CTTGGTTGAAAACAAGTCCCACTTGTTTTTAGCATAAAGTTCAGGTAATGTCAGTTCTCCAGCTTTGTTCCTTTTCAACACTATATTGAGTGTTCTGGGTAATATTACTTTTTATTTTTCCTTTAAAGCAGTAAGTTGTTTCTCAAAGATACAGTCAACCTTGGCATTTGGGACTTACTCTTTTTCAAATAGAAATTTTTGCATTTTGACAGAAGAGAGTGGGAAAAACTGTTTGCTCCTTACTTTTGTATCATTGTCAAATCCACAGATATAAATGCCCTGTAACCTGCTGTTTGCTCCTTACTTTTGTATTATTATTAAATCCAAAGATATTAATGTCCTGTAACCTGTGACCTGAGAATATAGGACTCTTGGAAGGGCACCATGAAAAATCAGTTCTGTTGGTGACACTTTCACACTTATCGTAAGAGACTTCAGTATGAGAAGTATTGTAACAGGTGCAGCCAAGAGGGGGGGCCCAAATGGAGATTTGTAATGGGGTTCAGAACTCAGGGTGTCCAGGAAATATTAGAAAAAAATATGTATATGATGTCCTTACCTCCACCAGCCTGAGCTGGGGGATGGGACACATGGAGCAGGGCCATTGAGAGCTGTTTTGCATAGCAACAGCTTTGCAACTAACCTCTGGCATGGTCACTTAATTTATCTGTAGCCTTTAACTGGTTTTATAGATACGTTAAATAGCTGTGACCATGCTTTGAGCCAGGGGATGGGAGTGACTTCAACCCAGGGTGTAACTGGGAAGCAACTCCCTCTGGTTATAGCACCTGAGTGAGAGCTTGGAGATGATTGGCTCTGTGCCATGGGGCCACACCAGCCCAGACTTACTATGGCAGCCCAGTAAAGCTGATAGAATATGGGGATGCTGGCAGGTATAACTGATAGTAAGAGGAGTTGGAAATTAGGCTGCAGAGGAAGATTGGTGCTGGGATTTAAACCCAGGCATGGCAGCCATACCAGGGGAGAACCGTGAGGCTTTGGAGGAGTTGGAATCACACAGCTGTGGCAGGAGAGGGATCACCACGTGGTTTTGGCAGAGGAATCACCACTCAGCTTGGGCAGAGGGCAGGACCACATAGCTTTGGAGGAGGTTGTGACCACATGGCTTGGGCAAGAGTTAGGACCACGTGGCTCTGGGGTGCTCCTTTTTGCCACATGTCTTAGGAAGCAGGAGAGACTTTTCCTGGAAGAAAAGGGGTGAAAGGACTCTTGCTGGTGGGTCATGAGAAGGTGCCACATGGCTTTGGACTAACTGGAAATTGTGGCGGTGACACAATTAATGGTGCAAGGAGCCTGAATCATGGACTTCTACTTCTTTTCCTGAGATATAATATCCCAGACTGGGCAGAGGGAGAAGGAAGGACTGTGTACATCTGTAGGTATTCTAAAGAACTTTAGCATTTTAATGAAGACACTAAGTCATCACTCTAAGCCTGTATAACTTGTAAATAAATAATTCCTTTCCTTTTCACCAATCTCTGGCATTGAGAGACGTCTTTCCTCTGGTGGTGGGCAAAGCAAACCTAGTATGGGGGGACCCCCAGAGAAAAGGGGGGTCCTTTTGGTAATAGAGTATCATTCATTCCCCCACCCAGGTCTGTTCTGTAATGGTATCTTTTAGAAGTTCCTCTGAAAAATTAATTTTTTCTATTTTGCTATTTTGCCTCCTAGTGAAGCCATTAGGAGGGACACACAAAGAAACTGGAATTATCTTCTGGAGGGTGGGCCCTTGTAGTATAGGCTTCCCATGGTAGGTGAGGGTTCTAGGAACCCATCTGTATCAGTGTACCAGCTGGCGTTGTTATGAGAGGCTGTGTTCAGCTTCAGTGAATTTTTTTTGAAGACTCTTTCAATGTGTTTACCCTTTTCATTCTGGGTGATTTATGAGCACACCTGACCATACCTCACTGAATGCCCAGCATTTTTTGACCAAAAATGGCATGACCCCATGCTGAAACCTCCCTAGTCATCTGATCTTACCCCGAATGAATTTTTTTTTTTGTTTCCCCAGATGAAGAAAGTCCTCAAAGGGAAATGTTTTGGCAATGTGGAGGAGGTAAAACAAAAAAATGGCAGAAGCACTAAAAGGCATCAAAATCAATGAGTTTAAAAATGTTTTGAGCAGTAGAAAAAACATCTCAATAGGTGTATTTCATCAAATGGAGGTACTTTGAAGGTGATGGAAGTTTAAACATGTAAGAATAGGCACACATTTTTTATAATTTAATTCCATTTTTGGGGGGTCCCTCCTCATGTAGTTCTCCTAGACTGACATCATAGCTCCTTCCCCATCCTTGGTTGTATAGGTGTCTAGGAGAAAATTATGTGATCCTATGTGTAGATCAGGCAGTAGGAACAGATCAACTGTTTAGATTCAAAAGGCTGTTTCTATGAACTGATAAAAGACAGACCAGGGGACCATTTCTGTAGTCCAGAAGCATGTTTCAGAAGACAGCTTTATTTTAACATTTTCAGCAAGGTTCTTCAGGGTTGTGATGAGGGTCCCTTGTGCCCACTACTCACCTCTTGAGGCACCTTGAACAATATTTACCTGATGGTTCTCTCTGCCTGCCCTTCATTCTAAAGGGTTCTTAAGAGAACTGACTGTTAGCTTTGTTCTACATGGCATTTCCTTGACTCATGTGGACCTGGGTTTAACTTTTTAAATAAGGACTTCACCAATCCATCTTTACCTAAAATATTCCCAGTTCACTCTTGCAGTATGTAAATGATAAAAACTTCACTTGTTTTTTGCTGAATAGCTCTTTCATTCTGTCTGTATCCTTAAATCTGACAGCCTCCTTTTTCTTTTTTTTTTAAGAATCAACACCTCAAATCAGGGATAAGTGCAGGCTTTTGAGTTAGATTGTTATGGTTTAAACTCTGTTCAAACCCTCTCCTAAACCTGTGTGATTTTGAGTAATTCACTCGATCTCACTAAGTCCTAGTTTCTTCACTTGCTAAAAGGTGGTATTGTGAGGATCAAATAATGTAACTGTTGGAAAGTTCTTAACACAGAGCTGGTACATGGCATGTGCCAAATACGGTAATTTTGTCATGATACTTATTATTATTCACCATATTGGTCTAAAACAGTCCTCCTCAGAGGGCCAGGGTTCTGACCATACGGCAGCTTGAGCTAAGTGTTGAGTGTTTTCTGAGCTCCAAAGGCAACTTCTAGAGACCTGTGCTATCATTATTATCATGTGGTATTATGAGCACAGCTGGCCAATAGCTGGCATGCCAATGTTCACTGGCCAACATCCCTTCTAACTGATTGGTGTCCATGGTTTAAAGAGAGTTAATATATTTTAAATATCTCCCAGATCACAGATGTTACATATCTGTCTCTCCTGTTGGATTGCAAGGTCCCAAGGTGAAGGACTATAGCTTATTGATAGTGTCTAAGATCGTGCTTGGCACACAGTAGACTTTCTATAACTATTTGTTGAACCAAAATAAGTTGTAGTACCTTGAGGTACCATAGTGGACTTCAGATGTTATAGAAAAGCTGGCCATCTTTTGCTTGAAACTGTCAAATGATCTGAAGAACTGTGTCTAGGGAAGAAGGTAACCCTGAGCCCTTGTCTCAGTCAGATCTGTATGAGTATCTCCAACCATGTTGTACTCAAACCTGTAGCAATCTCCCATCAACTTTAACCACAATCAGGGCATAGAGTCTCAGGCTATTGGAGGTCAACTTTGGGAAACATCTGCTACTTAGCTTCTTTGGGGTGTTTAGCAATGCAAGTTGGTCAACAGCTGCTGCTTAATGACATGTCATATGTTCCCGTCTTACCTCTGTTCCTGCCGTTCCTGCCCTCCTGACCATTTCTAAACTGTGATTAATTTTAGTTGCAGACACAAAGTGGGATCTTTCTCTTCCATAGCTCCAGTATAGCTGGGAGATAGTAGAGATTCTAAGATGGTTTTCAAAATATAAATAGGAAGGAATAAAAGAACTCAACATGTTCAAGTGTTTGAAAATCTTACATATAGTTTTTTTAATACTGAAAAGCTTATAGGTATAATAAAATATCCCTTTCAAATCCATAGTTGTGTTATTGGGATGGGACTGAATAGCTTATAGGCCAGAAACTTCTCAGAGCAGTGGTTTTCACTTTGGGGGCATGGAGGAAGGGTCAACCCAAAATCTGGCCAGATGAATGAGAAGAATGACTATAAGAAGTACCAACAAGGTATAGCAAAAGTTAGCTCATGTCAGAAATGAAAGTTTAGGCTCCACTGCATCATGAAAATTAATAATAGGAGCAGGAAGGAGGTGTAGTGCCAGGACAAGACACCACTGAACCTCAGGACTCACTTTAAAAACCATTATCAAAATGATAATAAGACCACCTAAGGTGAGATGAATAGGGTTAAAATTGGTTAGAAGCAAGTTATACCTCAGAAAAAATTCAGATTTCTGCAAAGTGAGACAAAAATGTGTGCATGTATTTGTGTGTGTGTGTAAGAGACAAATGGAGAGAGAAAGAGACAAAGAAAAATGCTGAAATATATTTCCTCAAGGCAATCTTTTGCTTCCTGGAGAAGAGACTGAGTAGAAAGTACATTGGAGTAGAAATCAGGAGACTTGGATTTGGGCCTGGAGCTTTGTCTCCCTGAGCTCATTGGTTACCTATGTGAACTTTGGCTCCATAAGCTCTGAAAGACCTCTCAGGGTTATGGTGAAGTGATAACAATGGTACAACTACCTTTACAGTAAACTTGGGAAATAATGCAAGCTATCATTGTTATTATTACAGAGGTGAAATACTATAATTTTATTCAAAACTGTATACACAAAGCTATTTCTGAAATGACTGAAGCATGTGCCAAGTCTTGGGGCTGCTGGATCATAACAAAAGGTATAATTACCTTGCTAAGATTATATACCAGCAATTATCTTTCAAAAGGAGATTGATAAGAGAACTGACTCAGCACTCTAAGAACAACCTGAGAATATTTTAAAAAATGAACACAAAAATGTGTGTGTTAGTGTGTATGTGTGTGTGTGTAAGAAAAGATGCCCTGTGATAAAAATTCATTGCATTTCCTTCCTTCCTTCCTTCCTTCCTTCCTTCCTTCCTTCCTTCCTTCCTTCCTTCCCCCTTCCTTCCTTCCTTCCTTCCTTCCTTCCTTCCTTCCTTCCTTCCTTCCTCCTTCCTTCTTTTCATCGCACTGCACACTCTTTAACTCATTTTTTCAAGCCACAGTTGAGTACCATCTCTGTGCGACATTGTGCTGGGCTCTGGGAGGACCACTAAATAAGTAGGACATGACTCTTGCCCTCAAGGGGTGTCTTGTTTACTCTGGAAAGTATTGGAGGTAGAACACCTGGTCTTCATTCATCACCTTTCCACTGCAGTGGAATGATAAGATCGAATCAGGGCCAAGCTCAACATATAGTTGAGCCTTTGACTATATAATTTTTTCCACCATAAATATCACTCCTTTTCCATATTAGATGGTGAACTCCTTCTAGATCAGCTGAAGCATTTGCTTCTCTGAAAAGCCTTCACTGCTTGCCCAGAGTTAGCAAACTCCTCCTCTTTATTTCCATAGTACTTGTCATCATGCAGACCTGGATTCAGGTTTGCGCTTTGCCCCTTAACAGCTACTAACCAGTTCCTGTGGGCTAGTTACTTGACCTTTCTGATCATCAGTTATATTGTCTGTGAAATGAGGCTAATAATGTTCTCCTCGAAGTGGTAGTGTTGTGAAGATTAAATGAGCTAATATAATATAGATGTCTAGAACAGTTAGTGATCCCCAAAACATGGGTTCAATGAATGAATAAAGACATTTATAATTCTTAGTTAACATATTTGTAAAGCATGATTCCCACACTACATTGGGTGGTCCTTGAGGGCAGGTACCATGCTTCTGCTTGTGCCTCTGAGGCTTTGCCCACAGAAAGCTTTACATAAATATTTCGTGAATGAATAAATCAAACAATGGATGAAAAGTGGTAGACATGAGCAAGTAAAAGAGATAGAGTTAATTTACCAATATATTTGTGATGAAATTCTAATTGTGTGAACTCATCAACAAGGTAGGAGTAAAGTAGGAGAAAATAACTGTGCTGGAAAATATAAACCAAATGTCTTCAATCCAGCAAAGCTGCTGATAAAACCAACTGTCTTGACAACTGGAGTGAATTAGCTTCTAGCTGGATATCTCAAGGGCCTGAGGAGCTACCAGAATAGTTGGGTGAAGAAGGTAGTGTTTCAAAAATATTGCATATTGTTGTGTCGCCGGTTATTTTCTCTCCTAATTACAGAATATTTTAGTGTTTTGGGGTGAGAGTACTCCTCTGCTGTAATGAATTTATAATAGATTAAGTTATGCAAATGTGATCATTATAATTGCAGTGACTTTGAGTTTATGATTTCCTCTGTTAATTATTCTTCAGTGGTTTAGCAGTGCGAGAGTTCAAGGTATCAAAAATCACTCTGGTTTTATGTACTACCACCCCCTCTTTTTACCTCCCAGGAATAAATGTTTATTAAATGAATATATATCAAGGTGAAAATGTTCTCATTGTAATTTCTCATAGGGAAGACATTATCTTTGATCAGGAAACTATCTTGATAAACCACTTGGGGACAAATGAGATCCTGAGAGTGTGAGATGTCAGGAACTAAAGAAGCAAGAGACAGCTGAATGGGACAGGAGTTTGAGGATGGGAGTAAATAGACTGGAAACTGGAGGGGGGTGGGGGAGGATAGAGAGAGGACAGCTGAACAACAAGCAGGAGGCTGGAATCCAAGTCGTAGAAACTGCCTATGTACTCCTGGAAAGAAGTGTTTAAAATTAAATTTCAACTTCACTAGCTGTTAAGGAAATGCAAATCAAAACTGCCATGAGGTAGCACTTCACACCTGTTAGAATGGCTACTATGGACAAGATAGGTAATAATGAGTGTTTGAGAGGCTGTAGAGGAGAAGAAACCCTCATTCACTGCGCGGGAGAATGTAAACTGGTATGGCCACTCTGGAAAACAGTACGAAGTTCCTCAGAAAATTAAGAATAGAATTCCCATACGACCCAGCAAAGACATTTGAAAATATTTATTCACAAAGATATATGTGCCCCTGTGTTCATTGCAGCATGATTCAGAGTGGCCAAGAGATGGAAACAACCAAAGTGTCCTTCTGTAGATGATCAGATAAAGAAGATGACATATACAATGGAATACTATTCAGCCATAAGAAAAGATGGAATACTGCCATTTATGACAATGTGGCTGGATCTTGAGACTGTTATGCTAAATGAAATAAGTAAGACAGAAAAATGACAAGACCCATTTGATTTCACTCATATGTGGAATATAAGACTGAAAGCAACAAATGAACAAATAAGACAAATAAAAAGTTATAGACACAAACAACAGTATGGTGGTTACCAGAGGGAAGGGGGGGGGGTGGAAGTGTAGTAAAGGATAAAGGGGGTCAAATATATGATGATGGAAGATTTTACTCAGTGATGGGCTCACAATGCAATATACAGGTAATACAATGTAGAATTATATACGTGGAACCTATATAATTTTATTAACCAATATCACCTCACTAAATGTAATTAAAAAGAAAAAATTAAATTTGAAGTTGTTTTCACTCCTAGGTTGTAAACTGTATCTCCAGAAACCTTCAAGAATAATCTTTGCATGGAAATTAGGAGCAGCCTGCGTCCACTTCTGGGTTGATGGAGTCTCAACCAGGGAAATCATTAGCTGGAGAAGAGAGCCAAAGGGAACCTTGATGAAGAAAATGCCCTGTCCGATCCCAAAATTTTATAGGAACCCTGTGGAGGCTTTGGACTTTTTACATTTTTTTTGAAAGATTAATTATCTAGATGTTGAAAGAAGGGGGAGTAGTGGCTAAGGGTGTTATTACCTCTGTATCTCTATGTTACCTCTGGCGGTTACTTAGCTTTTATAAATGTCACCTGTAAAATGAAGTCAATCTTAATAACAGCACCTACATCGCAGGGAAGATTAAATTAGATAAATCTAGTAAAGTGCTTAAAACAGTGGCTGGCATGTAGCAAACATTTCATAAATTTTAGATACTAGTATAATTACTGTATATAAGAAAACAATCTATTTTCACTGTGTTTCTGGTTAAATTACTTTTGCTCAGGAGATTCAGGCAGTGTACCCTGCCAGGACTTACACCTTCCAATGCAGTGATGAGGATAAGTCTCAGTTATTGTTAGAGAATTCTTACTAGATTTTCAGGGTGAAAACACAATGCCTTATCTGCAAAAAAATATGTTCCTTCCTTATGTCAGCAGCTTTGACCATGGCTCCCCAAACTGTGGTTCCCAGTTTTTTAACAGTGTCGATGTGTTTTGGAAATGTGCTGTGATCTTCATATTAATGGTTCATTTTGTGTATGTAACTTTTTACGGTTTACAAAGGGCTATGCACATCAGTCTTGTGAATAAGGTGCCCTTATCTTTATTTTGCAAATTTGAAACCATGGCTCAGACAGGCTGGTTACCCACATCACTAGATTTAAGGTGGTTGTAAATTGGAGCTCAGGCATTTTTCATTCCTTCTTCACTGATTTTTGGGAATATAGAGGCATGTTCTTTGTCATCTAAAGTAGTTCTACTCTCTGCAAACTTCTGCCCAGAGAGAGAAAAGCAGCAGCAGATAGTTTTTGTCTGTTTTGCATCTGAAAGGAGTTAGTTCTACTAATTTAAGATCAAAAACTTATTTGCCCAAATTAAATGCAATCTTCTAGTGCCATACACACACACACACACACACACACACACACACACACACACTTCAATCCCTTAGGAATTTGTGATTTGCTTCAGTCAATCAATCAACTAATTTAATGAAAAGCAAACCATAGACCTTTTCTTTGGAGGAGCTCTAGCGTGGTCTCCTGTATGAACCAAAAGATACCATTTCCTTGAACTTGGCAACTCCCCTCTTTTCACAGCTTAAAATAGGACCCTGGCTCTGGTGCCATGGTGTGTGTTTTTTCTGATTTACAAAAGGAAACACCAATGGCTACTTCAGTTACTCTAAATTTTCTGCTTCCTATTTTTGTCTTGTTTATGTGATCATGACAGAACAAAGCTATGATCCATAATGCCTTAGAAGCCAAAACATTTGGGGAGAAGAGTCTGCCACATAGTAGACAAGGGGGACAGATAAGGGAGAAAAAGAAATTTCAGTTAACAAATGAAGAAGCCTGATTGGACTAGAAACTTGGCTTTGTAGAATCTTATTTTAAGTATCTGTTAAGAAAATGGAGACTTAAGATTTAAAAACTCAAGTGGAGCTAGAAACCCAGGGCTAGGGTAAGTATCTATTGGAATTATTTTTGACATTTGGACAGCATAGACTGAGCATACTACATGAGGGAGGATGGTATTTTGTAACTGTAACACCTTTACCCTGGTGATCTGATAGGTTAAGACACCTTTAAATAGGTTCCTAAAGTGTCATTTCCACACACCAGAGAATATGGATGCTTAAAGATCTAAAGATCAATGCGTGTGTGAGTTTGTGTGTATCTGGGTGGTGGGTAGGCTCACATTGAAAGAGAGAGTGGAGATAGAAAAGAGCCAGAGACTAGTCCAGGAGAAACTTCAGGCAAGTTAACAAATCATGAGAACATTTAACTTCTATAAAGGACAGGTTACTTACAAATATATATCTATAGGTTCACTTTGTGTTCTCATTTAATACTGTCCCTGGGTTACTGTCTTTAGGGATGTTGTGTTAATGTATGGAGAGTGAGAAACCAGACACAAATGGAGAGGGCTTCGTGTCGTTGCTGTTGTTCGGTATCCATAAAAGAAACATCTAACTTTGACGATGTAAACTGATTTTGCATAGCCCTGCTGTACTATTCCAACTGAAGATGGGAGAGGAAAGGAGAGTGACCCCAGAACAGAATGCTGTTCCGGTATCTCCTAATTTCAGCAGCACATAAGGGTCTAATGCATTAGGGCTCTCCGTAAATTGAATGTATTCTCATTACTCTAAACATGTAATTAATGACTGCAAGGCCTTTTGAACAAGGAAAGATGGCAATACCTGGCAATATTAATTAAAAATGTACAGATTTGAAACGTGCTTTTTCAAAGCTTTTAAATCAAATGCTAAATGATGTTAAAGGCCTTCTAAAGCAATTAGGGGAAAGAAACATGAAGTACCTTCATCATCTTCACTAATTAATATTTATTGGGTATCTAGACATCCTGGTTGGCTTCAAAAAGGAAAAATCTGGAACTATATGATAATTGATTAAATACTTATAAGTTCAATGACAAGGTAGAAAAGGAAATAAATTTATCAGTTGAGCATGATATGAACTACTTGAAAAATTTTGGCATTTATTGAGGAGATCTCATTAGCAGGATCCTGAATATATCTATTCAGAACTAATGGGTTATGCTTCTGAAGTATCAATTTATTACTTTAAGAAGAAATATAGTTTAGCTTTATTGGCTAGTATTTGAATTTCGGCAACTGTCCTATTTACTCTCTTCAATTCAGTTCAGTTCAATTCAGTTCAATTCAATTTCTTTATTATGTGTCTCATGTACTGAAGTCCAGTGCTCAAGTGGATAGAAATTAATAACTTAAGGTCGTATTTTTCAAATGTTCTAATGGTTAAGAAACTTGAGTCTGAGGAGTCTGGCTCCTGGCTATTAATCCAATGTGTGATTTTTTTGGTCCAACCATAAGCAATTACAAATGTTCTACCTGACAGATATCATGGGGGAGAGCTGCCCTCCCCACACCAGGCTTTGGCCAGCACATCACAATCTCTGAAGGGAGTGGCAGTCCCCTCTAGCTGGCCACCCTTTGAATATTTGGGTTCCCGGCCCAGGTGTCTATATCAGCAGTTCTCTTTAACTGGGGTCTTAGGCAAAGATCTTCTTCAGATGCTTCCACCAAGGCCTTCTTATAGGATTTGGGGAGAGGGGAAAACTTTGAAGATACTTTTCCCCACCCTGACTCAGTACTCAGTATTTTCACACTCCTAACTCTTTCCATCTTTCCCTAGGCCCTAGGATCCATAAAACTGCAGGACTCTTCAGTTTGGGGTCCCTCAACAGTGAGGCAATGGCCACATCTGACTCTTAAGCAGTGTGCCATTCCATGGGGAATAATGAAACAGGGGACATTTGGTGCTTTCTTTGGTTTTAGCCTCTTGCTTTTACTATATAAGTGGTCAATGGCTTCACTGTTGCTTCCATTTTGGCTTATTTGTTTAATTGGCTACTTTGACACCCAACAGTTCAGTTGAGTTCCCAACAGGTTCCACCACTTCATAGGTGAATAAGATTGGGCAAGTTACTGAATTTCTCAAACATTCAGTTTTTCCACTCTAAAATGAATGTAATATTGTTATAGCATTTATTCCACAGGGTTCTTGGGAAGATTACAGGAGATATGCATATGGCTGACATATGGTTAAGTTTTTAATACATATTAGCTATTATTAGTAGTATTGATAGAAATCTTACAATATTCTGGGGAGGTGGGGAACAGTCATTCTTTTAATGTACCTTCTGTGTTTACTCTGTATAAGGTTCTAGAAGGAGAGGATGTACTGAGTCCTGTTGATTCTCAAAGGCACTTAGAGTCTCCAGGGGAGACAGATGGGCAGCCAACCACAGCCAAAAATGAAGCATCTACAAAATGATATAGGCACTTAGGAGCAAAGACAATTCATTGGTGAGGATATTTTAGAAGAAAGAAATAGAAACCCAACTCATGATATTAAATAACTTGAAAATGTATTATTGCACATAACTGAGCATTGAGAAATTTGTCTGCCCAGCAATGCTGTCAGGCACCCAAGTTCTTCCCACCTTTCTGCTCTGACAGTGTGGGCTTCCTTCTCGGACTGTCACTGAGAAGACACAATATTCAAACAGTTCCAGGTATGACAATGTATAAAATGAACCCTGCCTACCATGGACACCCAGAAGTGTATGAGTCAAGAAAACTTATGTATGAGTTAAGATTCCTAACTGAGACTTGAAAGAAAGATGTAAACTTTGAACAGTGGATAATAAAGAGAGGGTTTTGTTTGTTTGTTTTGCTTTGATGGTAAAGGGTACACTAAAGAGGAAAGAGCAAGTGCAAAAGCAAGGAAACAGGAAGCAGCATGAGACTTTTGCTTACTTCCAAGATGGAGTAGTGGGAATTAGATTCATTTTTCCATCTGGAACAAAACATCAGTTTTCGAAACACTGGACATTAGACAACAAAGGAAAGTGATTTCCCAGAGATGGGAAGCTAACAAGATCAAGTGTACAATTGTTTCAATTTACTATTTTGAGAAAGTTTCCAGGTGGTGCCACAGGGTGGGTGTGGGATTATACAGAGGATATTTGTATGTCTCTGCACAGTAAGGCTTTCTGAAAAAATTTTACTGAAACTTGGAATATGACCAAAGAGTAAGTCTTAGACATTAATTTACAACTATATAAATAGTGAGAATTCCAGAGAGATTTACCTAACCCCAGAGATCTGTGTGTACATTTCAACAGAGGATACAACCTGGAATTTGGAAACATCCCTAACTTGTAAATATGGAGACACTGG
>PVIA01002439.1:173886-210015 GCA_004024845.1 Tonatia bakeri | reverse complement strand
TTTTTTTTTTTTTTTTTTTTTTTTTTTTTTTTTTTTTTTTTTTTTTTTTTTTTTTTTTTTTTTTTTTTTTTTTTTTTTTTTTTTTTTTTTTTTTTTTTTTTTTTTTTTTTTTTTTTTTTTTTTTTTTTTTTTTTTTTTTTTTTTTTTTTTTTTTTTTTTTTTTTTTTTTTGTCTCAGTGAGCCTATTACATATTAAGGAGCAGAGCCTTAGGTGTTCACCAGGGCGGGGCAACCCACGTTGCTGGGTTGTGACGCTATATGTGGGGCAGGGGTCCGAGAGGGAACAATGGCTCTTGCTCCACTCTCTGACAGATTTCAATCACTTCCTCCACTACCCACAAGCAAAGTGGACCCTTCTGGTGCTGATTCCCAGTGGGTGGGCTTGTGCACATTCTAGGAGCCCGTGGGTCTCTCCAACAAACTCTCCTGTGAGGCTGGGAGTCTTTCCCGCTGCCACCTCAACCCCCACAGGTGTTTTCAGTCAGAGGTTTGAGGCTTTATTTCCCTACGCTGGGGCCCTGAGTTGCACATCTGTCTCACTCCCCAGTTGTTCCTCCTGGTTTATCCACACTCGAATATGGGACCACCTGGTCCACCAGCTACCGCCTTGCTGTGTGTCCTCTCTGCCCAGCTGCTCATCTCCGCCCCTCCTGCTGGTCTGGATGAATGTTTCTTCTTTAACTCCTTAGTTGTCAGACTTCCATACAGTTCGATTTTCTGTCAGTTCTGGTTGTTTTTTGTTTTTAAATGTGTTGCTGTCCTTCTTTTGGTTGTGCAAAGAGGCACAGTGTGTCTACCTACGCCTCCATGTTGGCCAGAAGTCTAGAACAGCCTTCTGGCACTGCGAGAGAGACAGACCCAGATGGGCGATCTACACAGAGGGCCACCGAGGACCTCGCAGAAGGAGGAAACAGGGCGGGTGGGTGTCAAGAGCAAGGTCCCCTCCAGTCCAACCCAACAAGGGGGTGGCCATTGGGAGTGGCGTGAGGAACCTGGAAGACACGATTATCCAGGCAGGATGATCCTGGTTGAGAGAGGCCATCAGGGTGACAAGTGACAGGAGAGGAGAAAGGCTGTCCCAGATGTTGTGCATGGAGAAGGACAGGCTCCTGAGAATTCTGCTAAGGCCCCACCCAGGCCCAGCTCAGTCATGGCTGAGCGACTTCCCAGGCTGAGGGACATCAGAGCCCCTGCAGCCCCTCTCATCCCCCAGGCAGTCACTGAGCTCCCACATGGGGCCAGAAGGCCCCACCTGCCTGGACAGAACCTGGAAAACGCAGGCCGAGGCTGGGACCCAGAGGACCACGGAGTTTGCTATGAGTTATGAGAAAGAAATGTGGCCAGAGAGTGCTTTGCAGACTCTCCAACCCAAAGAGTGTCTGAGCTGAGAAGTTAAGTTCCGACCTGAAACCCGATCCACAGCCCCGTCCACGGGGAGTGCACACACACACACACACACACACACACGTGCGCGCGTGCACACCCACTCACACACGGGTAAACTTGCACAAAGAGACGCTCACACACAAAAATCTGTCAGCTCCCCCCTAACAAAGAACCAGGGGCAAAACACGAACAGCACCATGTTTGGCCTTTGAACAGCAGCAGCAGAAAGAGTAAATATCCAAGAAGAAAATTGGATGATGTCACCTCCGCCCTGCCTGCAGCCCCACGTAGGGGATCGTGAGCAGCCTCTCCGTGACTGGGTGTCTCACGAGGAAAGAGGACGGAGGAGAAAACTGCAGGCAGAGCCGAGACAGGGAAGGGAGAGCCGTGTTCATGAACTTGAGGCCTGAAGGAAGGCCGTGTGTTTTTGAACGTTTGTTGTGTGTGTATGTGTGTGTGTGTGTGTGTGGTAGAAGTGCCCCCTCCTCTAAAATATTGCCCAGAACCCAACATAAAAAGGAAGAAAAAGGCAAATCACACCTGCTTCCCATCCCCAAGGTCCTTGAGGCATCTCCATGGGGCTCTGAGACCCCAGCTGGGACATGTGACACAGGGGACAGACACATGTCCCATAGCCAAGCACAGCCTCACACGAGTTCATATCCCACTTGCCAACTTCAGAACCTTGATCAACCCCTTTCCTTTCTCGGTTCTCCTGAAAGACTGATGGTTAAGAGGATCACATGAGGACCCTGGTGGACACACTCGGCAGGGGACCACAGAGCCTGAGGGGGCCACACAGCACTGTGCAGCCAGCCCCGGTTGAGAGGTGTTCTAAGCACAAAACACACACCGGATTCCCAAGACTCAGAAACAAAGACTGTCTCATGAATAAGTTTTATTGTGATTACATGTTGACATATTCTGGATGTACGGGGTTAAATGAACTGTGTTATTAAAATTAATATCACCTGCTTCTTTTTACTTTTGCGTGCAGCTACTAGAAAATTTCACATTTCATACCTGGTCGGTCCCACACCCCTGCCGAACAGCACTGCACTAGAAGCGTGGCCACCAGTGGGCCCTTCCTTCTGCAGAGATGAGGCAGAGGGGAAGGGGGTCCCCGTTGTGTTTTGGTGGGTGCTGGTGAAGAAGTAAACCTGACATTGCCAACCTCAGTGGTGCCAAAAGCAAGCACCAGAATCTAATTTGGAAAAGCCAGTTCCAGGGTCTTCTGATTTATTTAGATTGTAAATCAATCCGGGGTGACTAAAGGAGATTATGGCGGGGAAACGTAGAAACCCCCACCAGGTCGACCCAGGGCAACACCCAGTTTGAATTCCAGATAAACAACAGTGTTTCTATGTAAGTGTATCCCCGGAGACCACTGTCAATTTTTGTTTACTAAACGTGACAACCCTAACTAGAATGAGAAAAGGCCTGCACCAGGGAAAGGAGTTGCTGGGCTGAAAAAGTAGCAATGGCCTTTTTAGGAACATAACTCTGGAGCCAAGTTTCTTGGGTTTAAATCCTAGGTTGCCCATTTAAATCGTGTGATGCTGAGTCAGTGACTTAACCCCCTTGTAACTTGGTCTCCACATCTGTAACATGGGTATAATCCTGCAATTTACCATATTAGATTTAAGTAAGTTACTGCTGCCCACTAGTACACTTAGCTACCACAAGGTCGGTTTCCCCTTAGCTACTCAGCTCCATTTCCTGCCCATTGGTTCTCTGCAGGGTCTTCGCCCCCCCACCCCCGTCAGTCATCAGTCCTGTCCCAGTCCTGTCCCCCCTTAGGTCCCTCCTGTGTTCTGGGGACAGCGGAAACCGCGGTAGACAGCACCACCTTGAGTCCAATTCCTCCCCTTTCGGAGGAAGCCCGGTTCTCCATTCTTTCCTATTCCCGGACCATTCCTGGGCAACGCGGTTATTTTCACTTGAGCTCAAGTTAATGTCTCCGGGAGATTCTACAGCGCGTGGGAAGGTCCCGGACGCGCGGGCAGTTCACCCCGTGATCTAGCTGAGGACCCTGCTCAAGCCCGCGGCTCCCAAGGCAAGCGTATAGTTAGAGGTGAGCGCAGGTCTTCCAGCAAAGGCGGTCGGTGTTTTCGGACTCTGGCGAGCCCTCTGAAAGCAGATAAAAGAAAACATTTATTAACGTGTCTTTATGAGGGGAGCCCCCAGCGGTGCTGTTTCAAGCCCTGAGGAACACTTGGCTCCCTCCAGCTCAGAGGGAGAAGAAAAAAAAAAGCAGAAAAGAGGCCAGGATTCTCTTCGTTTACAGCCAAGTGAACCTGATCGATGGCCCTTCTGACTTTATTGCGATAATTGATTTATTAGCGATGCTTCCCACCCACACCCCTCGTTTGCGTTTGTGTGTTGCACACACACGCACTCGCACGCAAGGCTCTGGCTCGCGTCCCTCCCTCATTTCCAGCTCCTGGGCGAATCTCACAGCTGTTTCAACTCTCCGCCAAAGGCGAGCGGGAGCGAGTGTGTCGGGTGAGTGTGTGTCTGTGTCCCGGCGAGGGTGCGCGCTCGGCGCCGGGAGCGCGGCCAGCCGGGTCCCGCGGCTTTGGGAGGCCGAAAGCTGCCGGGACCACAGTTCGCCGCCGCTGCCCCGTCTGGAGTCAGACTTAGGGGCCAGGGCGGCGCTCAGGGGGGGCAGCAGGTCTTACCCCGGCAGACCGCGCGTCCCACCTGCCAGAGGTAAAAGGCTCGCGTTCAGGGGACTTAGGAAGGGCGCCGCGGTGGGGTCCCTGGTCCCCGGCTCCCGGAGCCCGCGGCTCGGAGTCTGGCACTCCCCGCCCCGGCGCGCGCTCGCCTCCCGCCCGGCGCGCGGAGGCTGGCAGGAGGGCGGGGGCCCGGCCGCGCTGTGCCAAGGGGCTGGCTTGGGCAGCGCTGCCAGGCGGCCCGGACGATGTAAGACTGGCCCGGGCGGGGCGCGGACCCGGACTTTGGCGAGGGCGGCGCGCCGGGGCTGGGGCCGGGGGCGGTGGCGGCGGCGGAGCCGCTGGGCGGAGGGACGGGCGGAGGCGGAGGGCGGGAGGAGGAGCAGCAGCAGCCGCACTCGCTGAGGATGCAGCAGCGGCGGCGGCAGCAGCAGCAACAGCAGCGGCGCGGAGTCCCCTGCGCCCCGCGGCCCGGCCGGGCTGCGGCAGAGGCAGCGGCGCCCCGCGCTGGGTGAGGCCACCGAGACCGTGCGCACCGGTGAGTGGGGTGCGGGGGCCAGGTGGGCGGGGCAGGGGCTCCCCGCCGCCGGCGCCTGCTCTAGGGTGAGAGCGGCCGCGAGCACCGCCTAGGTGAGCTGGGGCAGGTTCCGACCGCCGGGTCGGGCCCCAGCTCGGCGTGCGGAGGTGGGACCCAACGAGGGGGAGGGAGGCTCCGGCGCCAGTGGGCCCCGCGGGGAATGACCCGTTTGACCCCACTAGCGGACGGGGTACTTTCCACCTCACCCCTGACCAGAGGACGCGCCACGCGGAGCCCTGGAGGCCCCGGGAAAAGCGCCTCTGAGCCCGCCAGCCGCAGGGGGATGGCCTCCCTGACCCCTTTAAGTTTAGACCCAACAAACCAGACCACGTGGGGCTTGTCCAGGCAAGACACGGGAAAGCGGTGGAGCGGAGCTTGGGAGTGACTGGGAACTCTCAGATGCCGAAAAGGCAAACAGGATTGAAAAGGCAAACTTCCTCGCCGGCTGGGTCAGAACCAGTTCTCAAAGCCTCTTGGAGGTATGTCCCGCTCCTGAGACTCCTGAGGGCTTTAGAAGTGTGGCTGCAATTTCTAGGAGTGCACTTTAAAAACAAACATTCTTTGTAGTAGTTCATTCATTCATTCTACAAGCATTAGTGGGGCGCCTCGTGGTTCCAGGCACTGAGTTTGTCCCAGGGAGACGTGAGGAGCAGAGCTGGTTCCTGAGCACCACCAAAAGCTGTCGGTGCACTTTGGGGGCAGCCTGGAAGAAAAATGCAGTCTTAGGTGGAAAAAGAGCAAGGAGACACCCACAAATACTAGTTTGGCAGTGATATCTGTCTGAAATTCCCCACCTGCCCGAAGTCTGAAGGCCACGCCCAGCCCCTGCACACAGTAGGTGCCTGCACACAGTATGACAGCAGAGACCTTCATTTTGACAATCCTCATCCTCCTTATCCCCCTTCTTGAAAGTTCTTACTCGTTCCCTGCCCCCTCTCCTCTCTGGCCAGTCTTTCCTGCAGCTTGTTTTAATCACTTTTTGAGTTAAAAGTCAATATTTAATTAACCAAGTAATTACATTCAGCTTACGTTTGAATCTGGCATTTGCACATCTGTGCGTGTCAGGACGCCCTCTCTCTCTCGCCCCTCCATCTGCCCCCTGCCTCTCCCACAGAGCGGTCCCCCTCTTCTGGGACAGAGACAGGAGGCTGCTCTGGAGCAGGTTCTCTGGGGGGACCGAGAAGCAGGTGGGACGGGCTTTTTCTGGAGGACTCCGGCGCCTCTCCCTGGAGCAGGGAGACCTACTCTCGTCTCATAGTTAATAATGAAGAGCTTTCTTGCTGCATCTCCACTCCCCATTACAGAACCACTGGAGGGTTTTAATTAAGTTAGAGCCATTCATTACATATGGGAAGAGGGTGGGGAGGACAGGCTGAAGACGGCTCACCTTGTAAGAGAGGTTCTCCAGCTCTGCCCGTCCCAGGTGGTGAAGAAGAAAAGCTCATCACAGCAGCCTGCCCTGGGGTGTGACCGGGTGCTCCAGTAAGCATCTCCAAAGGCGGTGGTGGCGAGCTTGGCTGATGGCACGTTGGACACTTGCACGTGAAGGACCTTCCTTTCTTGGGCCAAGTTTATGTACATAAATGCACGATGTCGGTCTAACTGTGAGGCTGAGGGTCATTGTGGGTTTGGGTTCTGGACTTGGTGTATATTTATTGGGTTTTTAAATTTGAATTTATGGCTTTTGCTAAAACCCTAATAACATGTTAGGCTTTCAGACTTAAGGGTTGAACGATGAGTTGATTATTAAAAAGCTGAGCTCGGAGGAAGGCAGGGTGGCTGCGTGTGAGACCATGTGTGTGCACACACACATGCACATGTGGTCCCCGAGCCACAGCTCCATTCGGCTGCTGTCTGGGGACCTAGCTGAGGTGTGGTTGCACACCCTCACACTTGAAGTGCACCTTTTGACTTGGGAATAGCACTTCCCCCCCCCCCCCCCCCGCCCCGGATATGTTCCATTTATTTCTTTGGGCCTGCTTCAAGGGGTCAGCTTCCGGTCTGAACTCTATCAAGCCTGTTCCTAGTCTTCGCCCCCTTAGAAAGTGACCAAAGCAGTGTCCTGACGGAGAATATCGGCTTGTCTGATCAGCTTGTAGTGAAAAGCAAGGGCTGAGTCCAGGCTTAAGGTGGTAGATGACACTGTGGGTTATGCTGTAGTGTGCTCTGAGCCCTCACGCGTCCTAAGTCATTTAATCCATGCAAACCCCTGAGGAGTAGGTCCTTTGATTGTTGTGAAAGACGAGAAGACCGAGGCTCGGAGAAGACCGTGACTGGCAGACAGCTGCTCAGCGGTAGAGCCGGCCTGCAAGAGGCCCTGGCTCCGGAGTTCACTCTGACCCGCCGCGCTCTCCGCCCTCCACGACCTTGGCCTTTTTTCCAAATGTGGAAGAAACACATGTGCAGCAGAAGAGAGCACATTTAAACAATAAAACTTTGAAAGGCAGAGTCCCTTCAGTAATCCTGCTTCTCTCCCAAACCTCCACTGTTTGGGGGCATCTTGGGTTTGTGTTTTGTTGCAGAGCGGGGGCGGGGGTGGGGGAGTACCCTGAGGAAAATAGGTAAAGGGAAACAGCAAATGCAGCTGCTGGAACAAGGGCACAAGGTCTGAGATGGAAGGTTCATGCCCCCCTGAAAAACACGTGTACAATGGCAAGAGGGTAATAATTCTCCGAGAAGTACAGCCCTCTTGTGGTGGGTGATGGAGTCGCATGGGCCTGTCCCTGGAGCGGTGGGGCTGGGGCAGTCTAGGGCCCTTTGGGTCCAGACCAGGTCCTGTGTGCCCAGTGGATGTGGGAGGCGGAGCCTCTCCAGGCTGACCTGCAGGCCTCGCCCGGCCTGCCTTCCCTGGGGTCGGGGGTCCCTGGTGATAGGGCCTGGTGGGAAACCTGCCGTGCCCCTGGTCTGGATTCAAGGCGCTATCTAATTGGAAGATCATTAAGATCATTATAATTAATTGGCATCCTGATAAATGGCATGATGGCCTAATTGGGGTGGTTGCTAGGGAACTAGGCCTCACTTGGAGGCAAAAACGGAAGAGGCCGTGGGCTGGCCGCAGTCGGGCAGTAGGGCTCCGACCCAGCAGCCCTTGGGAAGGGAGTGCAGGCTCTGCCCACATCTGCTCGCGTTTACTGAGCAGCTGCTGTGTGCGAGTCACACACGGACATCAGTTGGGGGCATTTTCCTGTCGGGACTACAGAGTAATCAGGATCCTTTCGGCCGTGAGCACAGAAAGAGGGAAAATTCCGACAGAGCATAAGGAGAAAAGAAGGGGACTTGTTGGCTTTCGTGACTGAAAATGCTAAGGTCCAGCTTCAGGCACAGCTGGAGTCGGGTCTCAGATACTGCTAGGAGAATCCGTCCCTCTCCCTCCAGGGGTCTGGTTCCTCTCTCCAGCTCTGAGAGGTGTGCAGGCCTCGGCCCGCAGTCAGAACCAGACTGCCTGGCCGCCTGCCCGGCAGTGGTGTCTGGACAGTGTTACTGAGGCTCTCTGTGCCCCAGTGTTCTCATCAGCAAACGATGGTGACCGTGGCACCTGTCTCCCTCTTCGTGGTAAAGGATGAAATGAGATCATCAATGTCAAGGGCTTAGTCCTGCGTCTGACACAGGCCAGCCCTCAGTGAACACTGGTTGTTACCATAATTGAGGCGTCCTCTCTGGTGTAAGTCCAGGAGAAAGAGCAAGACTCTTTTACTTCTGAGCCCTGAGCTCCTCTCTGATTGGACTGTATTATGTCATGTGCTCAGTCCAAACAAATCACTGGCCGCGAAGATGAAGCCCCAACAATGAGCCTGGGCCAGGCTCCCAAAGCCCCATTCTGGAGCTGAGGGCAGACTGACTGGCCCCCGGAGCCCTGTAGGGATCCCAGGGAAAGAGAGCCTGGTTGCTAGGGAGGCAGATAGCCCTTCCTCCAGTGACAGGGACACTAATGTGAGAGATGACAGGCAGATGGACCTGTCTCTGTTTGGTCGAGATGGAGGCCATGGAAACAGCTGCTGGGGGTGCAGCTTCCCCTCACTCTCTCCACTGGGGTCAGCAGGCATTGGAGGCCTGACATTTCTACCTTAGTCTCCGAAATACGCAGGCTGGCCCTTATTCTGTACTTGCTGGTGGTGGCCAGGGGCAGTATCTGCCCAGCCTTCCACCATGAGAATCACCTGGCGGTGTTTGTTGAAAAAAATGAAACGCCCAGCCCTGCTGAGTCCAACACCCGGGGAGGGCCCTGGATGCTGGGGAGCGAGCCAGAGTGCCGTGGTGTTCCGTACCAGCAGCGAGGTCTGGGAAAGAGGGTCCTGGAGTGTGCATATTTCATCTTCCTCCCAGGGGCCGCTGAAGGCAGGGCAAAGGCTGCAAATGAGATCAGAGATATAAAGGTGCTGGAGGGCGCGCTGGGCAGAATAAGTCTGCATTCCTCTCATTTGTCAGTGCGCCCCGTTTATTGAGCAGCTACTGTGTGCCAGGCCCTGTGTTCGGCACTGGGATGCCCAGGAGAGGACCCGCTGCCGTGGAAGTCACATTCCAAAGTGGAAAAGCAGTTAATACACAAGCAAACAAGGCCACAGAAGAGGCTTTTTCAGAAAGTGACAAGCGCTACAGTGGGGGAAAAAATACTGATCTGCTGGAAAATGACTGCCTGATTTGAGGGAGGGGGAGTTGTGGCAGGAGGTCAGAGGAGGCCTCTCGAGCAATGACCTGAATTTTGAGAATGGGTCGTCCTTAGGAAGATCTGGAGGAAGAGCATTCCAGGTAGAGGGAACAGCCAGCGCAAAGCCCTGGGGATGGAGAGGAGTGGCTTGTCCTGTTCAACACACGTAGAAGTCCAGGGGGGTGAAGGCCAGTGAATAAGCAGGAAGGGGTGGGGTCTGTGATGAGGAACACCAGCCATGGTGAGAAGCTCAGATTTTGGGTTAAATGACACAGGAAACCACTAGAGAGTTTCAAGTCAAAGACGACAGGATTTGCGTTTTTTGTTGTTGTTTTTTTTAAAGACCTCAGTGCCTGCCTGGAGAAGTACGCTGTGCCAGTGGGAGGCGGGACGTGAGGAGGGGAGAGCTTCTATTGGCCGGGACAGGGTGGTATATGGACATCGGAGTGAAGTGAGTAGGCTGAAGGCAGAGCCAACGGAACTTTCTGGTGGTTTAAATATTCAGGATGAGGGAAGGAACTGTGTCTCTCAACCAAGGTGACTCTGCCCCCCAGGGGGCATTTGGCAATGTCTGGAGACATATTTGATTGTCACACTGGGGAAGGAGGTGCTGCCGGCATCTAGTGAGGAAAGGCCACCACCCGACGCTGCTAAACCCCTCACGGTGCAGGTGTTCAGCAAACAGTCTTCATCCCAAAGAGTCCAAGGTGACTGGGCGCCTGGTGTGTGGTGCATTCTAAGTACAGAACACTGGGAGAGGAGGTTTGGGGATCCAGGGTTCAGCTACAGCAACGTCAGGTTTGAAAGGACGCTCAACCTGGGTGTCTGGTCGCTCAGTGGGTGCTGGATGCCCAAGTCTGGAGCTGGTTGGAGCTGGTGACCTACATTTGGGAGTCATGGGTGCATCCAGGTCATTTTAAGGCACAGGACAAACACCATCATCCAGGGAGAATGTGTTTTGTTCTCTGGTGCGGTTTTCTCCCTCCTTCTACCCTCCACCCCCCTCTGGGCCTGTCATACATCTATTTGATGAATATTTTTAGCACAGCCCACATGCTCACCTCTTTATGGCACTCCTGAGAAAGTCCCAAAGGCTCAGGCTGAGCCTCCCCTTGTCCATCTCCCCGTTGCTCAGTGATTAGCAGACAGAGCTAAATACACAGAACTCTGCCACGGATGCCCTTGGGAGATTGCCCAAGGTCATGCAGGATCTTGGACCTCGTGGGCCACATGATGCCTCCTGCCGGCACAGTCTTTGGAGTTTCTCCATCCTAGACCCAAACTTCGTGGAATTAATTCCTTCTGACCAGAGACCATCGCTGTTCTGAATTCTCCATGGTCTCTTAATAATATTCTGAAACACATGCCGCCCGGTGACCCTGGCCTCTGACATGGAGCTTCGTCTTATAAAAGGCCTGGCCCCCTGCTTTGCACACCTAGGCCCTGTTTAACCCCTAAGTTAATTCTGTCCCAAACTCAGAGTCATTATGAGCCAGTCGTGTGTATGTGAGAGTTGATGGGCGGGGCCATCCCGGGGGACCATGAGCCGTGCCCAGGCCGTTTGACCAGGTGGACGCCAGATGTGTGAGGGAAAGAGCGAGGCTAGCAGCCCTTCTCATTGGCTCCCGGTCCGGGGGCGACTTGACCCGCCTCCGTGGCCAGAAAAGGAGAACTCTTTGAAAAGAGATTGAAAACACTGTCAGCCCACAGAAGTTCAGAAGGCGTTCACGCTCCAATGAAAACCAGATCATCCAAAACTGCTTCTGGCCTGCTCTGGAGACAGACCCTCGCCACAGGCTTCTGAATGCAGTCCACTTATCTGGACATTTCAGAGAATGGGCAAGCTTACTAGTACTCTTAGCAGCTTGGAGTTCTAATTGTTGGACTGTGAATCAGGATGGATTCACTGCAAATTAGCAGTCCTGGCTGAGAGGAGCTTACACAGTGGAAACATTTAATTCTTACATAACAGAGTCCAAAGCAGGAGAGCCCAGGGGCCAGTTCATCAGTATACTAATGTCATCGGGGACCCAAGATCTTCCTGTCATTAGTTCCTCTATCCTCAGCATGCCTTTGGCCTTGCTGCTTCACGGTCTCAAAATGGCTGCTGCGGCTCCAGGCATCACCTCCCATTAAAAGTGGGAGTACAGAGCAGGACTTCTTGCTGCCTCTCTCTAATCAGGGAGCAGACTCCTTCCAGGAACATCCCTACCCCAGCAGACTTTGCTTTATGCCTCATTGGCCCAGGGCTGGTTTTTGTAGTTAATTCAAAACCAAACACGAAGGGAAATGAGCTTTTCATGTTTGACTTAGCTCAGTGGCTCCTCAAATTAGCAGGTTAGACACCCTCTTATAGCAAATACTTTTGCCAGGTTTGCCTGAAATAAATTTATAGGTAATATAACCAACCTACACATTTTTTTATCAGTAAAATACCTGGACTGTAACTTAAAGGGAAAGTGATTTATAATTAAACGTACGTATGCAGCGTATAAATGCTCAGGCATAACTACGTTAGGAGACATAACGAAGCAATCAGATGCTCCCATTAGTGCAGAATCACATCGATCCGATGACTGCACATGCAGGGAGATGTAGGTGTGGTTTTGGCAGCTCAGCTACCGCAAATGGTACGGCCATCAACAATGTGATTTTCCAGAATAGTGAGCAATCTACTGAAATTTCCAAAGGCTTGTTCACCTCCCTGAGTGTAGGACATTCGAAGGTCGTGCTGGAAATGGGCATAGCACTGTGAATTCTTTACTGTGCGGGGAGCGGCGAACGATCCCGTATCCCAGCTCCTCCCACTGGATGCCAGAAGCATCGCCAGTCAGTGTGACAACCAAAAACTCCCCCCACATTCCTGAGAACACCGCTCTGGGGAAGTGATTTCATGCTGTGAGAACCATGGGCTTAGACTAATAACTGGGTTTTTTTGCCATAACAGGGGAAGGTCCCCCCCCTGAACAAAGTTGGGATCCACTCTGTCACCCAAGGGCTACCCACAGTCTCTGCCTCAGAGTCGTCCCCAAGCTCCTCCTTGTTGACACGGTCCTGCCATGTCCTGGCCCAGCCAGGGAGACAACCCCACGAGATTAGCAGGGACCCACCTCTCCAGCGAATGGGGTGAAGAGTTCCTGGGTCGATCCAGGTCTCAGTGGCTGGCACCCAGGCAGGAGCTGAGCAAAGTACAGGAGGCATCACGGAGAACCAGTGTGCCGTCATGGCTGAGAGCTTGGGCTCTGGAAGCACGCTCCCTGGTCAAAATCCCAGCCTGGCCATGCGCGGTAGCTGGGTAGAGCTGGGCAAGTCATGCCCCTCTCTGAGCCTCGCGTCCACGTCCTGCGAGTGGGGATGACCACCGTAGCTTCCTCCCAGAGGTTTTCTGAGACACCAGAACAGGATGCGGGCTCGCAGAACTTGCTCCAGAAAGGCAAGAACCCTTATCACTGCCATCCTAGTTCTTATTGCTCCTCCTTCCAGATCCTTTGTTAGCTTTTTAAAAATTGAGATACAATGGACACCTTCTGTTGGTTTTCGTTACGCAATGTAACAATTTGATGTGTGTCTATATTGCCAAGTCATCACAAGAATAAGTTTGAGATCTATCGCCTCACCTAGTTACAATTTGTTTTCTTGTGATGAGAACTTTTAAAATCTGCGCTCTTAGCAACTTGCAAATAAACAGCAGAGTACTATAAATCATGGTCACTGTGCAGACCCATTATTACATCCCCAGGACTCATCTGTCGTGTCCCTAGAGGTTTGTGCTTCTCACCACCTTCCTCCAGTTTCCTCACCCCCCAAGACACACACACACACACACACACACCCTCTAATGTAAGTGAGGTCATACGGTGTTTGTCTTCCTGTGACTTACCTCACTTAGCATGATGCCCTCGTGGCCCATACGTGTCACAGATGGCAGGATTTCCTCCTTTTTTAGCTGAGTGATATTCTGTCGTGCGTGTACACCCCATCTTTACCTGTCTGTCGGCCAGTGGACTCCGAGTTTCCATGTCTTGGCTACTGGGAAGGGTGCTGTAGTGAACATGGGCGTGCAGAGGTCTTTTCCAGTTAGTGGTTTTGTTTTGGGGTTTTTTGCTTGTTTTTGTTTTCATATAGATACCCAGAAGTGGGATTGCTGGATCATTTGGCAGTTTTCTCTTTAATTTGGGGGGAACCTCAATACTGTTTCCCATAGTGGCTGCAACAAGTCCTTGTAGCTTTTTGAGATGCTTTTATACCTGGTCTTTGGTTGGTCCTTCCGGCCACTCTGTCCATGAGAAGGGCCACCGGTCACTCCTACAGATGAGGGAAGTCCAGCTCAGAGAGCTGACAGCAGTCGAAGGTATAACTGAGCTTAGAGCTCAGTTCTTTCCTCGGCTCTCCGAGTCAACAATCTACGCCACGCCCCACTCCCACCCTGCCCTACCCACCTCTTTTGGGCCTCAGTGACGCTGACTCCAGAGAAGACCACACCTCAGGGACTGACCTACAGGACAGGGCCCTGGCTGATCCCAGAGTCCAGGGCAAGGCTTGTGAGGAAAGCAGGGGTCCCTAAGAATTAGTCTCCAAGGGGCCTCCGAAGAATCCAGTTCCAGGCCTCACGCCAACCAATTAAATCAGCCACCTGGGGGAAAGGGGGCGGGGCTGGGGCAGCCTGGGCATCAGGGTGCTTTTTAGCTCCCAGGTGATTCCAGTGTGCAGCCGAAGCTGAGGACACCTGAAGCAAGAAGAGAGGTGCCAGATGGGGTGCCTTCAGCCAGGCACTTCTACAAAGTCCCCGAAGGGCCTCTAGGTGGTGGCAGCTCCTTGAATCAAACCCGTCCTCCCTCCCTCCTTGCTGTGTGCTCTCTCTCCCTGCACCACCGGGCCCCTCCTCTGTCTCCCTCCACACTCCCCTAGCTTATTACACCCAGTCACGCTGGCCGCCTCTCTGGCCTTCAACTGCATCAAAGCTTGTTCCAACCTCAGGGCCTTTGCACTCACTGTTCCCCCTGCCTTGACTGCTCTTCCTTCATAGTGTCCCAGATCTGTCTCCTGGTCCTTCAGCGCTCAGCTCACATGTCACATCCTTAGGACGCGCCTAGAATGACACCTGTTTTATGTTTCTAGCGCTCATCACACCCTCGAGTTATCTCAGTTTACTTACTGGTCCTTTGTCCTGTCTCCTCTCTCTAAAAAGTAAGCCCCGTGACTGCAGGGACCTTGCCTGTCTCATTCGCCCCTGCATCCCAGCACCTGGAACAAAACCTGGCACGCTGAGTGCCCAGGAAATATTTTTTGGATGAAGGAATCAGGAAAGGAGGCTTGGAGATTCCTGGTGGGTCTGAATGTAGTATTTGGGGAGCCTTGCTCAAAGGTGACTGCTCAGGGCAGAAGAACGAAAATCTGCTTGTCATTCCCAGGAAGTATGGGTGGGAGTGGAGAGGGATGCTTCCGCTGGGCTGGGTTTGGTGCTCACATCATCCGCTCTGGCCACAGCAAGGACATCACGCCCTGCAGATGGCTGACGGGCGCTCCGGGCCTGACCGGAGTCAGGCCCCAAGGGATGTGAGAGTTAATCTGGGAGATCAGCGTGGTGACATGCTAATGAGCATTCTCGGTGCAAAGTGTTCTGCCTGTGACCCCAGAAAGACAACTCTCTCCGCTCCAGTTGTCCCCTCCCTGAAGGGAGCTGTCACAGAGCAGGAGATCAGCCTCTCCCATCTCTCACCTCAACCCACACTCCTTCCACTCTCATTTCCTACGTACCGGGCACCGTTCTGAGTGCCGGCTCCTGTAATCACGTTCTACGAAGCAGGGTCTTAGCCCATTGGGGCCGCTGTAGCAGAATAGCAGGCTCCAGAGGCTTCTAACCAACAGAGACTTCCTTCTGCCTCTTCTGGAGGCCGGGAAGTTCAGGACAAACACGGCAGTAGATTCAGGGTCTGGAGAGAGCCTGCTTCCTGGTTCTCGTGTGCCCCGCTAGAGGTATCCTCATGTGGCAGAGGGCGAGGGTGCTCTCTGCATTCTATTTCATAAGGGCACGAATGCCATTCATGAGGACTCCACCCTCCTGGCCTGACCACGTCCCAGACACACCCCTTCCAGCGCATCGTTCACGCCAAAGGGCCGCACTTCTAGGGACGACACATCACAACTCTGTTTGCCACAACGATGGAGTCTGGTAGCATTGCCTTTGTTGGTTGCCAAGCTTTTGGTCATCACCACAGCCCTTTTCAGCAGGGCCTGTTATTTTCATAACTGAGGAAACCTGGCACTGTGTGTGGTGGTCCTGCTCGAACTGGAGCTCCTTAAGTTTGTTCGTCACTGCTCCATCCATGCTTGGCTTGGCGGCGATTCGAATCACTGACTGAAAGTGTAGGGGATACCGTCCAGCAGTATCCATCCCTGCTGCGGATGCTCGTCGAAACACGAGAAAGACGTGCACAGAGATAACCAGATCCTGTGGGGGAATAGAGACAACACGGCCACTCTCTCTAGTGGAAAGTGCCCTGTTCCTCTGCCCAAGTAGGTTTTTATTAAGAAAGCCGGCTCAGTTTGTGGATTCACAGTCTGGCAGAAAGGATCAAAGGTGAATAGGTGACTTACAAAGATGCTAACAGAACTCCTGCTGTGATTCTGGGCAGAGATTGGAGTTTTAACATATGAAAAGAGTACATGGCTCAAAAGTCTAGTTTTCTGGTTTCCTGTCTGTGCCTTTAAATTCCAAGTTAATAACATGCTCCAGCAAACATCTCACAGGATCCTGCATATTCTATGTCCCAGGCCTGATTACCCTGGGGGTCCACCGTCTCTGGTCTGGGCTGCACCCTTTAGTTATTTTTGCAGGCCTGAGAAGGGCAGGAGACAGAGGCAGCCAGGAGACTTGGATTTCTCACATCTGAGAACAAAGACTCAGGCTTTGACAAAGCCGAGGGGGCAGGGGTTGATGTCTGTCACCCCTTCATTTCCACAGCCCCGTGAGCCTCTTCCCAGAGGCCTTCTCGTGATCATGCCTGTCTTAGGTTCATTCTTTTTCCTAGAGAATTGTTACCCGTCATTGGCGAACTGATCAAGTATTGGAGGCCAAGCACAGAACAGGCAGCGTTCATGCCAGGGAAATAAGTTTTGTATCCTTAGTGGCTCCTGGTCTGGAGGTTTCTCACTCAGCCTAAGTCATGGGGGGTCACAGCTTCCCGAGACCAGGCAGGGCAGTCCCCAACATGAAAGAATGAATGAATGATGCGCTCTCCTAAGGATTCCTCTGATTGAAGCCGTCAGCCCCAGGAAACCAGGAATGCTGACTCATCGTAGGTCAGTGGTGCCCTTGCAGTTGGAGGGATCCCTGTCTCTTGGGGTTCTCCGGTTGTGTTTCTGCTGCACAACAGAGCACCCCCAACGCTGTGTTTTAAAGCAGCAGCAGTTCATCTCTAATGAGTCTGTGGGCTGCCAGGGGCTTCTTCTACTTCGTGTGATGTCAGCTGGTGGGTCCGAAATGCCTCCACTCAAGTGGTTGGTGGCTCATGCTGCTCACAAGGCAGGGCCTCAGTTGGGACCATCCGCTGAACGGCCCTATTCTCCTCCACGTGGCCTTTTCTCGCCCCTGCTTAGGATCTCCTCACAGTAGGGGAATCTCAGGGTTGCCTGACTTCTAAGCCTGCAGACAGGAGAGCTTCCAGGCCTTCTTAAGCTTCTTTCACTTAGGACATTCCAGGGACCTCAGGGCAAGAGTTGCTGGCAGCCCCCTGCAAGAGGGGTTCAATGGGCCGAACGCACCCCTGCTTTTTCCTGTTGCCCTTGACACCATTTGAGAGTCAGGGCCCCACTGAGAGTATGATTGGCCAGTTTTGGTCACATGATTGCCCCTTGGTCACATGGCAAGAGAGGATAGGGCCTCTTGGCAGGGGAGAGAGTCCTCAAAAGGAAATTGGGGTGCTATTGTCAGAAGAAGGGGACCAGATGCTGGGCAGACAAAAGGGGGTTAGAAAGCCTTCCGTGGCCCCTCAGTAATCAGCTCTGCCTCAGGATGAGCAGCGAACAGTTTTAAGTGAATGAATGAATGAGTGAATGGAAGATGGATGGGTGGATGGCTAAGTGAATGAATTTTTAAAGTCTAATGTGAGTGGAATGCCCAGATCTGTATGGCAGCTTTTCAGGGACAAGAGCCCCGTAGCTCAGGCACTGCTGGCAGTCTGAGGGCCCTCTTCACCTGACGGGGCTAAGCCAACCCCCAGAATCCCTGCCGCGCCTCGGCGTCCCCACCCCAAGGAAGGGGACAGTCGGAGCTGACACCTGGAAGGGAGAGTGAACATGGGAACAAGGGAGCAGCTGGCACGGTGGGTGTGCTCCCTTCTCCCCAGTCCTCGCCCCCCATGGACACTGGCGGCCCCGCTCCACTCCCTCTCTCGCGGCCACTGGACACACAACACACCCGGAGGCGCCCAGGGAGGCCCCCAGAGGCAGGGAGACCGCCAGTGGGACACACTGATCCCGGCTTGAAGGGCACCTCTGACCCACGGCTGTGCTCCCGCCTGATGGTCTATTTCCAGCTGCTAATTAGATTGCACAGCACGCCAGCGTTGGAAATGGACCTGTCATTCCAAATTCTCCCAACTCACATCTCTATATTTAGTGGGTTATTTGGTAAAAGTAGCTTCAGACTCCCTTCCCGCCTGTGAGTACAAGCTTCTCAAATAATTGTCCGCGTCGGACCGTTTCCAAGGTGAGCTAATGAGAAGCTGTCTGCTAATGGCAGGGGCATGGTGGGTGAGGACGGGGCACGCGGCTGTGGATGGGGCGGAAAGGAGGAAATAATTGGATTATTCCTACCGGCCAGTCAAAATAGCCCTTTATCCCTTTTATGTTCTTCTTGAAGAAAACTGTAATCTTTGGAAACATAAGTACGTGTTCCATGGGGAGGAACGGGACTCAGAGAGTGGGGTTAAAAGTGGGGAGGGGGCGTGTGTGGCTGGGACCGTCGGCCTGGCAGAGGCCGCCTGCACTGGGGGCCAGCCCGCAGTTAGGCGTGAATGATGTCCCTGTTCAGGGCCGACTTTATTGCTTTTGGCCAAAGGCCTTTTGCAGAAATAACTTTGTAACTTGCTGCCAGGGAAGCTTTTGTCCACAGCTAAGACAAAAGAAAAAAGAACAAAAGTGGGTCTCTCTGTATCTGATTCCCATTTTTCCTAAATGCCCAGGAAGGGCAGCAGGTGTGGCCTACCTGGCAGGTGTGGGCAAGGGGAAGGCGATGTCCAGCCTCACCTAGGCCAGGCCGCCTCTCCTGCTTCCTCCTCCCGCCAGACTGATCTGCATCCTGTTCTTCACACAGACCAAGCTCATTTCCACCACAGGACCTTTGCACAGCTTTTCCCTTGGCTCAGAAAGCATTTCATCCACGGCTGGCTTCTCACCGGCCCTCTGTTCTCAGCTCAAACATCAGCTCTTCCTAAAGGCCTCCCACAGTCTATTCTCTGTCCTGTCACCTGATAGTGTCCCTCAAAGCTCTTAAGAAAACCTCAACTTTATCCTTATTAATTGTCCGTCTTCCCCACCAGAATGTCAGCTCCCCGAGGACAGAGGCCTGGTCTGCCTCGTCACCAGGATCCCACACGGCACCTGGCACACAGTAGGTGCTCAGAACACATCAGGTGGCTTTGAAGGGTTGCAAATAGTCCCCCAGCCTAACTCCAGAGGGGCTTTGTGTGGGTAGCCTGCTCAACCTTTAAAAGGTGTTGAAATGTTTTCACTTTGGAATCTGTGTGTCCCCAGTGCGGTCCTGTCCCCACCCTTTCCTGTTCCCCTAAATCCAGGCCACTCACGTACTTCTCCTCCCTGGCCCTGCAGGCACTTGAGGTCCTGTCCCCACTTTAGACAAAGGCCACTACAGACAGGTGTCTCTCTCCAAAGGTGACCAGACAATATCCAGACCTCTTGTGAGCCCCAGTCCACTGGGCTCCAGGCACCCAGTCCACTGTCTGGATCGAGGGGTAGTGCTCTTTCTAGGGGCCCAGGGATGGTTGTAAATGACCTCGAATCCCAGTGAGCGGGTCATTCCCTTTTCTGCTCTCCTTCGAGCCCGACGTCAAGGAGGGAGTCCCATCAGCCCCTCCTCCCTGGCCTTCAAGGAGGCCTGCACCCCTGGTAAGAAAAAGCTCAGCACCCTTGGCCAGCAGGAAGTGAACCACAAGGTCATCGCGGGTTGGTGTCTTAGTGTCGCTATCCGTTTATGGCAGTGGTGTCACGTGGGGGCTATTCAGCAGTGCCCAGAGACATTTGGGATGGTCACAGCTGGGTGTGGGTATAACAGAGAGACCAGGGGTGCTACTACATAGCCCACAGTGCGCAGGAGGACCCACGCGGCACCCAGTGGCCTTGCCCCACAGTCAGTGGGGCCCAATGAGAGGCCTGGTGCTCCTTCCCCACGGGGGAAGAAGCCTTCCTTTGTCCATAAATGTACTGAAATGAGCAAGGGAGTGAATGAAAGCTAAGTCTGGGACCACTGAGAGTGCAGGTGACAAGCAGAACTTTCCAAGACCCCGACATACGGCTGGAGGGCAGGGGGCAAAGGTCAGTCTGCCGCCCCTTTCAGACCAGACCATCTGCTTTACACCAGAAGCCCCTGCTGCTGGGAACTTCCCAGGAGTTGATTCTGGAGCAGGCAGGGAAGCTGCACTGTCTCGGGCCGAGTTCTGGCAGGTTGGGGGCTGTGGGCACCTCTCCCCCGCAAGCCAGGCACTGTCGCCATCCCTCCCCCACCTGGCCGTGGAGCCCTGGCCTGGTGTCTCCCACCACGGACAAGCCAGCGACCACCTGGTGAGACTGGGGACAGCCAGCCGCTTCCCCTCCTCGACAGCTTCCACAACCACAGTGGTCCTGAGCTCATAGGGTCAAAGGGCAGAGCCTGAGGGCATCATTTCTCATGGCACCCGGGGTAAGGCCTCGGAAATTAGGGCCACTTCCCCCCAGTCAGCGCCCACACTTCTGTTTGGCTTCATTAGGTGGCTTCTTTCTCCTGAAGAACAAGAAAGAGGGAAGTTTTAGTTTGTTTGCTTGTTTTTAAGTGAGAATGAAGACATGTTTTCGGTGCAGATACAATGAGAGAGGACCGATCTCTGCTCCCTGCGGAGCCCTCTGCAAACACCCCATTGAGTTAACACCTTTGGCTGGCGTGAGGAGGAGTGGGGTCGAGGGCAGCCCTCAGGTCCCCCCAGGCAGGGATCTGAAAACCAGACTTGGGCTCGGGAGCGTGGCAGAGGCAGAAAGGCAGAGTCTGAGGCATCCGGAGTTCCACTGCCCAGCAGGGGTGATGTACTGGGGGCAGGGGGGGCACCCACAGGTTCTATCCCCCTGCCAGGCCCAGGCTTCCATGACACAGCAGAGCCCACTATGTTTCCTAAGATGGCCATGGAGTACCCCACATCCTCACCTCCCGTGTGACCCATTGAGAGGTGGGGTCCATGTCCCCTCCTTGAATCTGGCCCAGCTTTCGAACTGCGCCACACCAATACAATGTGGTAGAAGCGGTGCGGGGGGACACCTGAGGCTCAGTGAAAAAGAAGGGGCAGCAGTACCCGGACACTGGGACCCTTGAATTTGGAGACACAGCTGCCACGTAAGAAACTAGACGCCCCTCTCAGACCACCGTGCTGTGAGGAAGGCCAGGCTGTGCAGAGAGGCCCCTGCGAGGTCCCGGCTGATGGCTGGCATCAGCTGCCAGAGGGCTCCAGGCCCCAGTTCCTCAGTCTTTTCAGCTGTAGCCTCAGATGTTATAAAGTGGAGGCCAACCCACTCCTGCCGTGTCCTGTTGAATTCCTAAGCACGTGTATCCTGAACATAAAAAATGAGAAATAAAAAACAAAGCTTTTATTCTGGGCTTGGGGGTAAGTTGTTGTACAGAAACAGCAATTGGAGCCCTGGGAACTTGCCAGTCTTCCATTCATTCATTCATTCTTTCATTCATCCATTCATTCAACAACACCCGGAATCTCACTTCTCACCCCTTCACTGTCCCCACGCTGGTCCACGACAGTGTCTCACCGGCCTCCCTGCGTCCACCCGCACACCTGAAGTCTGTTCTCCACACACAGCCAGGAGGACCCTGTTAAAGCCTGCATCTGATCTTGGCACCCCAGGGCTGCGACCCGCCTGGTCCCCTGTCACTTCGAATACTAGCCTTCTCCTCGCTCCACTACACCCCAGCTGTGCTTGCTCACCGTGTGTCCTCAAACACCCAGGCAGGGTCCCAACTCGGGACATTGGCACCTGCTTTTCCCTAAGCCTGGAACACTGTTCCCCTGAATATCTGCCAGGCACATTTCTCCCCTCCCTCAGGACTCTGCCCAGTGTCAGCTCAGAGGCAGGCCTTCGCCGACCCTCCCCCATTTAAAATCGCAGCCTTCTCCCGCTATGCTTCAGCCTCACTCTCCTGCCTCTGGTCTCCTTGGGGTTTATCGCCTTGTGCGCCTGTCGTTTATTTGGGTGCCTGACCCAGGAAAGCTTCTCATTCCCGGATCCTCAGCAGGGAGCACAGGGCCCGTGCACAGTAGGTGCTCAGTAAACATTTGTTGGCCGGAAGAATTAGGGCCCCGGCTGCGCCAGGGGCGGGAGCTTTGGAGTTAGAAAGAAACAGCCCCCACCCTCATGCAGCTTCCAGTGGGAACCACGGCCCTGACAAATGAAAAGCTGGAAGAGAGGTGTGCGCGAAGGGACGGCAGGCTGTGCTGAGCGCTGTGCAGACAGTGTGCCTCGGTCAAGGCTTGGAGTGACAGAGGGAGGCCAGGGAAGGCTCTCTCCCCGCTGCCCTGTCAGCATCCCAGACTTGAAGGCTGTGCCCAGGGAATAGCCTGTTTTTCTTGGCGGATGAAGAGACTCTGAGGCCACAGCAGGACCAGAATTCATGCCTTCGGTGCCCACATTTCTTCCACTTCTCTGCACGTCTCTTCTTTTATCAAATAACAGATGAGAATGAGGGAAGTTTGCCTTTGTTAAGGCCGAGAGCTGTGCCCAGGTGCGGGACTAGAAGGCTGTGTTGGCAGGTGTATCTGCAGAAGGTGGCTGGGATGCCACCTGAGCTAACATTGCCTCTAGCTTGCTCTACCATTTGGCCTCATTTGGTTGCAAGTGACAGAGAAAGCTACTCAGAGGGACCTCGGGAAAAAAGAATTTGATTCACGTCCCTGAAGAGTCGAAGTGTTGAGAAACTTGACCTGAAAAGAAGGAAAACTAGATGAAGGACGTAGAAGAATCTATTGGTGCAAAGAAATGAATAAAGGACCCAGAGGTAAACCTCCTTCAGGCTTAGCTGGATCCAGGTCCCCAAAGTTGTCCAGAACCAAGGACATCCATTCACAGCTCTGTTCTCTCCTATGTGTTGGCTTCCGGCCAACTCCATGTGAGGTAAGGTGAGTTGGAGTCTGCCCTCATCCTTGTGTTGCAAAGATGTGGGATAAGTTAGCCAGTTGGAAAGAGTAGGTGCCTCTCTCTAATTAGGCCAAAGTGCCTGGGTTACTCTGGTTGATCAATCACTGAGGCAGGGAGATTGGAAGGTCCTGATTGGCTCAGGTCTGGGTCCCATGGTCTAGCCTTGAAGCTTTGTCGCTGGGACCTAATTTGAACCTGAGGGACCATGAATTGGGGAGAATAGGGTCCCAGAGGAAAACTGGGCACTGTTATAGAAAGTAGAGTGAGAAAATGCTAGGTGGCCCAAAGCCAACATTTAGTGGGCGCTTGCTGCATACAGCTCTGTTGCAAAGGTTTCACAGGCATTAAGCAATTTCATCCTCACCACTCTATCAGTGCTGTTTTGGGTGCCACTTTACAGGTGGAGACACTGAGGCCACAAGATGTTAAGTGACTTGCCCAACAGCCGGTAGGCAGTGGAGCCAAGATTCGAACCCAGGCCATCTGGCTCCAGTTGCCATCTTGACCCCTTCTCCGACCTGGTACCGGCTGTTTCCCCCCAGCACCTGTCCATCCACCTGCCTGCCTTTCTCTACTCTGTCAGCTCCGTGAGAACAGAGATTAGTGTCTGGTTCTTCCCACTGGCCATGAAACGGTATGTGGCATTAAACACACGCTCAGACACTCGAGCATGTGAATTACATGGCCTCTGGAACAGCCACTCACTTGACATGCATACCCTTGTGATGCTCAGCTTCCCAAGACTCCAAACAAACCCCTCGTTTCTAAACTTTCTCTGAGCTCTATATACATAAACTGTGGCCCCTATCTAATGGTTCCCCTGTGGTTGGCCATTCCTCCGATCCTGTTTTCTGGCCCTTCTCACCTTTAGCTGGAGAAGTTCAACCCCAGCTTCTGATATGCATACCCCTTAGAATCTCAGCTCCAGGAGGGCAGGGGCTTTTTCCCCACTCTTTGATCTGCAGCACCAAGGATGGTGCCTGGCACGCGGTAGACGCCTGAGGATTTCTTGTTGCATGAATAGTTTTGTGGGCTCCTGGGTTCGTAAGCCCTTCTCTTCAGGCCCTAATTTCCTTTCCAGGCCCTGAGCCCTGGTCTTGAAATCTGATCTCATCCTCCCTCCCTCAGAGGGACTCTTTTTCTGTCCCCTGCCTTGCTCTCCAGAGCTGGCTTGGTTCTCGGCCTCCAGCTGGAATCCCAAGAACAGGCAGACAGGCACCAGGGGCCCTGGACCTGGGGAGCAGAGACAGGGAGGGTTCGTGGCCTGTAGGTCCCAGGAGCTCCTGTCCTTTTTGTTGACAGCCCTGCAGAGGAGGAGGGGAGGCTGAAAAGGAGCCTGTGGCCAGGAAGACGGGGAGACGCCAGAGGAGTGTAAGGTTTAACAGATGTGCCTGTGTCATCCCCTGTCTAGACAACTTGTGGGCTTGTGAGGTTCGGGACCACACATTTCCACTCCACCCACTCTGCCTGCTGCTGGCTCCAGCTGCTTCCCCTCCCTGCAGCACCCTGCACTGCACCCCCTTCTCCAGAGTCCACCCACTTCAGTCCTTCATTCTTCTTAGATTTCTCCAACTTGACTCTGTACGGACTCTTCCAGGCAGCCCTCCCAGACTGCCCCCAGGCCAGCAGTTTCCCCCTTCTTTTTCCTGCTTGTGCAACACACTTAACCTCAGCCTCTGATATCACTGGTCACTTTCCAAGTGAGTGTGGGAGTCAAGAGGGGGCTCTGGGGTCAGAGCATCTGGGTACAAGTCTCAGCTGTGCTGTCTGCTTGCTGTATAGGGGCTGCCCGGAACAGATGGTTCCCCCCCAAAAAGGTGCGAGCAGAGTGTAAGAAAATGAGGAATACAGGTTCCCTGGGGCTGGGGATAGCAGGGAGCGTTTGCTGGAACCTAGAGAGGGCCACCCGCAGGAGCCACAGCCCTCACTAAAAGGCAAGGGAGGGATGTGGTCATTTCCCAGTAACAGGGCAAAGAGGACATCTGGGAAGTACCCAGGCCCTCTCTCTCCCCACCCTCCCTTCCCCTGGTGGCGTTCCCCTTGGCCAAACTCTACCAGGAGCCAGAGAGTAGGGAGCCCGTTAATGTGGTCGGTCTGAGTGAACCCCACAGAGCACAAGAGAGGCTAGTGAGGGGTGGGTCAAGGGCTGGTGTTCGGCACTTCAGTGGCACGACCTTGGGCAAGCTCTTGAACCTCCCCCTGCCTCCACTTGCTCATCTGCAGTTCATCATGTTGGGGTGACAGGAGCCAGCACAGGAAAAGTGCTGGGAATTGGGCAGGGCCCAAGATAAGCACACCATAAATTTTAGTTTTCCCTCATCGCTCTTGTTTTTGGGAGTTATTGTGTTGGTCTGGGTTCTTCCTGTTGCAAATGACAGCCCCAACTCAGACAGGCTTAAGCACAAGGGCCCCTTTTTGAGCCCATGACTGGCTGCAGGGTGCATCTTGGTTCTGCCTCGTGTTACCAGCATCCCCGCTCAGACCCCTGCCCAGCACCCCACCCTACAATTTCTCCTCTCCCTCTCATTGGCCAAGACCTGGGTCACATGTTTATCTTTGGGCCAGTCACAGGAGCTAGAGATCGAATGTGCTGATTGGCTGCACCTGGGTCACATGACCCACCCTACATTGAGATTGCACATAATCCAAATAAGGGAGCGGCAGTGCCCCCCCGCCTCAGCTGGAGTACTGGGACCAGGAGGGGGAAATCACTGGCTGAGTCAGTGAATATCTTGAGTGTCTCTACATCCCAAGTACCAGTCCCAAGCACCATTGCAGGTGTTGCGGGTACAGATGGGAACAAAGCAGACAGACGTCCATGCCTTCAGCGGGGGACTGATGTTTCTGTCCAGGACACCCACAAAGACAGAAAATATCTAGTCATAAGTGGTGAGTGCTACTGGGGAGGGAAGAGATTTCAATTTTGACCTTGAGGAGGTAAGGAAGGGGCCATGAAGACATCTGGATGAAGGCGGCAGGCAGCTTGAACAGCACGTGCAAAGGCCCTGGGGTGGCATGTTTGAGGACCGGCATGGAGGCCGTGGGCTGCTGCTGAGTGGGCAGGGAAGAAAGTAGAAGGTGGTGAAGTCAGGGAAGGGGTTGGAGCTGACCGTATAGGATGTTGTAAGCTCTTTGAAGGGTTTGTTTGGTTTTTTTTTACTCAACATGAGATGGGAGCCCTTGAAGGCTTTGCAGGAGAGGAAGACAACCTCTTACTTTTAACAGGGTTCTTCTGGCTGCTTGATGGAAGGAGAGGAGGGTGAAAGCAGGCAGAGAGGCCAGTTAAGGGGCAGGATTATCCTACCACCTAACAGTGCCTCACACGTACTTGGCCCTAAATAAATACTTGTCAAGTAAATGAAGACAGGCAGAAGTGGCCTGGCTCCCTGGCCCCCTAGGGAGGGCCCCCAGTGGGTTGCAGAGGCTCTGGCCCCAGCACCTGGGGCACTTCTGCGCACCCCACCATTTCGTTTCTCCCCACCTCCCATGTGAGTTCTCCTGTCTGGTCAATGCCTGGTTCTGCCTCTAGCCACATCTTCCCCTCCCACCCGCCTCGGCTGCCTGATCTTTCCCAAACTCCGCTCGGCTACTCTTGTGGGATCTGGAGGTCCTCCGAGGAAAGCCGCTCTCTGGGTCTTTCCAGACAGACCTGGGTGAGGTCCTGGGTGTTCCCTGAGGTTGTGGTATGCAGGGTTGGGGGGTGTCGGTCACCCTGAGACCTGCTTCTCTCTGCAGATGGGCAGATAGGTCCAGAAGCAGAGCTGATGCTTGGGACATTAGACATTTGTAGAGATGTCATCTGGCATGGGAGGCGGGTCCGTGGGAAATCACAGGATGAAGAGAAGGAGCGGGTGGGAACGAGAAGAGGCGTCGTGGGGCAGACAGAGCCTCGGTCAGCTGTGCGGAGTCACCAGACCCTCTCTCGGCTCAGCCACTGTGAATCTCTTACCAAGAGGAAGAAAAATGGGGGCAGAATCCCTTGTGTCAGTTCTAATTGATTCCTTCAGCATCTGGAGAGAGGCTGGCACAAGGCCCAGGGACGTTGGAGCTGGGCAATTCATCAAAAATCGACCTATTGATGACTTGATCTGATGAAATAATTAGCTCCTGTTCTCCAGTCTCTGGTCCCAGAGCTTTACTTTCACCCAGAGGAGCGGCAGCCTGGCTGGCTCGTGATAGCTGCCCGGGAGGGGGCGCGGGGGTGCTAAGAGGCCCAGCACAGGTGCCAGGAACAGAGGCCAGCTCCACCGGCCATCTGGCCCTGGGCTCCCAAGGCAGGCTGCAGCCCCCAGCTGCCCTGGACCTCACACCACAGAGCCGAAAGGCCCTTGGGGGGCACCTGGTGGCCTCCTGCTGCTTCATGTGGCGCATGAGGAACCTGGGGCTGGGAGACTCTCAGGAACTTGCCCAGAGATCTGCTTCTAGGAGATTCTGGTTGAGCAGGCTGGTTGGAGCCAGACTCAGTCTCTGCCACTTACTGAGCCATGTGATCGCAAGAAAGCGTTTTTCACTCTCTGGGCCTCAGCTTCCTCATTCATAAAATGGATACAATACTATCGGCAGGTGGACGTGCGGGTGAAATGAGTCCATGTGAGTAAAATGCTTAGGGCAGGCGGGAGCTTTGCAAGCTCTCAGTAAGCCTTTGCTGTCACTGTTCCCAGCGTAAGAGAGTTGCTGTTTGTGGGACCTCTCTTCGCAGCTCTCTGGACATTTTGTCCCTCAATGTCTACCTGCAGGGACACGGATGCAGAGCACAGAGCATCCTGGTGTGTTTCCCTGGGGGGACGTGGGCCAATACACCACATGATCTGAGGACCCTGTGGGCTGGGGTAGCTCGGGGACCCGTTCGCTGGCTAGAGCTCGTCCCCTTTTCAGCCGTCCGAGGCCTCCGTGACCTCCAGGAGAGGTGGTGCTAATGTGCTACCTGCTAATCTCCCCTGGAGAGAGAGAGAGAGGGCAAGTTCAAGAACAGGCAAGCACAGAGCCGGGCTTGGAGCCTTCACCACGAACTAGGTGCTGTTAGACCGAGCAACACTGGGTCTGTCTGTCTGTTTTCTTTCACTTTATTTGTGTGGTTGGTTCTACAGGGAAGGTTTGCTGGTTTTCCGTGTGTCCCTGGACCCAGAGTTTCCTTTTTCAGAAACCTGTATTTGTGGTTTTGTTTTCAAGTGAGGTCATTTAAAGAAGTGCGTGTAACGGAAGGGTTTTGCGGAGGGGGCAGAAGTCGGGACTGGGGCACGTGCGTGGAAGGAGCTGGGAAACGTGAGTGCAGGGGTGAGCGGCCCACGCTGAGCGGGAGGGCGCAGAGGCCAAACCCTGTCTCTGCCGTTTTCCCTCTGGGTGACCTTAGGATGGCGATCACGCCTCAGTCGTCCTCAGCTGTAGGGGTAGGCGGCCCTAGCGCCTGCGCGAGAGGGCGGGCGTGGGGATCGCCCGAAATTCAGCTAGCAGAGTGCCTGGCACCAGACCCAGCTGCAGCAATGCTGATACTCTAGTGACAGTTCACACTGTTGGTCACTTGTTCTGGGGGTGACGCGTGCCAGGCACCACCAGTCTCAGCACTCCGTGTCAACTCACTTGTCCCTTACACCCATTTCATAGATGAGGACGCTGAGGCACAGAGGCGTTAAGTTACTTGGCCAGGGTCACCAGCAAGTAACTCCAAAGTCCCTGTCATGGCCGCCACATGACATGACGCAGAGTGGGTGCCCACTACACAGCAGGTGCAGGGTTCCGGCTGCCGAGAGGTGCCTGTCTCAGCCGACTCCAGGGTTGAAGGTGGAAGTCGGCGCTTGCCCTCCAGTCCCTGAAGCTCACAGTCCTCAGTCAGCTCCCCTGAGAATGTGACTCTCCTCTCGTCTCTCTGCACAGACATCCTGTGGGAGGCCCCCGGGGAGGGGGCCCTGTGTGGGGCCTGCCCCCTGCTCCCAGCCTCCCCTGGGGAGGGGATTGACGGCGCTGTTCTCCGAGACTGGGTGGGGGTACAGGAGCAGACAGGAGTGATACAGCTCCCAGGAACTAGTAAGGGAGAGGGGGCATGACTACGCCAAGCTCAAAGGGGCAAGAGGAGGGATGGGTGCCCAGAACTGGGGGAGAGCTAGAGCCGAGAGGGCCCCCGCTGGAACTGAGGCCAGACTGGAGAGACAAAGGGACCGGGAGCCACTGCAAGCCGGAGAGGGAGCCGAGGGGAGTGAGTCTGCTGATTGGCCACCCGCACCTGCCCTGCAGCCTCCCAGCAGGCCCTCCGCTGTTGGAACCAGCAGGAAGCCACAGATGCAGTCCGCAGAGCTCTGCTTCCTGGGGCAGGAGGATGGGGCTCGGATCAGGGCACGTGAGGGGCTGCCCGCCCCTGACCCTTCCTCGGGCCTTTCCCACCAAGGCAGGCCCGGAGAATTCAGAGTGGCCAGCTCCTCCTTGGTGACTCAGGAGGGGTGATGGGGAGGATGTTGCTGGCGAAGGCCTCTGAGCCTCTGAACCCAGGTTATGGTGCAGCCCTGTCAAGCCCAGCGCCCCTCGCTCTGCAGAACTCAGCGGACCGTAACAAGACATCATCTCCTTTATTTATGTGAATATGTCTTTGGCCCCTGCCCTGTGCTAAGCACACTGTGATTAACACAGGCTCACTTGCTGTCCTCATGGAGCCGACACTCCACTGGGGAGAACTGGACAATACATCAGACAATTGCAGGCTGTAGTAAGGGTTATGTGGTAAATAGAGCAGGTTATAAAATACAGAGAATGCCTGGGGTGGGGGTATATGGAAACAGGTGTCCCTGCAGCCTCTCTGAGAAGGTGACATTTGTGCCAGGACTTGTCAGAGGTGAATGAGCCCATCATACAGAATTTGGAGAAAGACTCCTCCAAGTTTAAGGAAGAACAAGTACAAAGGCCCTGGGGCAGGAACAAGCTGGACTTACTCCAGCAACAGAAAGAAGCCAGTGGGGCTGGAGAGCAGTTGAGAGGAAGGGGCAGAGGTGGGCAACAGCCAGGTCCCTGAGGCTCTGGTGACCCTGGCAGGGAATTTGCATCTTATTCCCCTGAGCCAGGAGAAGCCAGGGGAGGGTCCAAGTGGGTGAGTGACAGGCCTGGGGCTAAGGTGAGATCAGTACCTTGTGCTCGTGCCACCTGAAGTGATGCCCCTTCAATTCTGTGCGCTAAGTGCATCGCCGGGTGGTATGAAATGGTCTGAATTTTAGGAAGTTCAGGCTGGCTGCCCTGGGGAATGGAAGGAGGCAGTGTTGGGGGCACAGGGGAGACTGTCAGAGGCTTTAGTGGTCCCTAGGACAGATGACAAAGGCAGCACATTCCCCTCTGTGGAAACGAGCCCTCGCTGAGTTCCCTGAGCCTTGACTTGGGGTGGGGCTCCCCATGGTCCTTCAAGGTCACGAAGACAGTGACTCAGCCTGACTTCAGTGAGTTCGGTTTCCTCTCAACACGCCTGTTTGCTCGCTCTTTCTCTCTCTCCCCTTAAATAAATGAGACCGAAAGTCTATATCTGGACCAGACTTGAAGGCTCATTTCCTCGAGAAGTAGAAAAATGACCGCAGAGACCAAAGAGCAGAGTGAGAGCAGAGACCTGCCGAGCGAGCTCTGCCCTCGCGCCTCCGCCCCGACCTTTGCTGGCGACCTGCTCTGGGGTGGAGTGGGGTGGGGGGGTGCCTGAGGTCTCAGCGGCATGTGACTGTCCTTCCCCCTCTGTGTCTTAGCCCTCAAGTGTCTCTTCTGTCATTTTCTCTATTCAGCCACTTAAAACTGATAGGAAGCTCTCACCCAGCTCTGGCGGCTATTGGCCGGGAGCCTTCCCACACCTCCTGGCCGGACTGGGTCCTTGTAGTAGCCATGTCTCCCCGTGTTCCCACCAGCTGACGGATGGGGAAACCGAGCTGGTGAGTGATGGAGTCAGGACTGAAATGCAGGAGGCGGCATCCAGCCAAGAGCGGACGCCATTCCTGCCCTGCTGTCTGGACCCCCTGCCTGAGCCCCTCGCTGGCTCCAGCCTGGCCGCAGCCGCCCCCCTCTGCATCACCCCCACGGGGGCCCACAGAGAGGAGGCAACCTGGAATATCTGCTCCCCGAAGCTGGCTTCTTCCTTTCCTTTCCCTGGGGGTGATTTGTCTGTCAAAGTGGTTCGGTAACAGGCTGATCTGACCTGGGACTTGAGCAGCTGGCCACCAGCACATGCAGTGACTGCTGCTCCCTGGTCCAGGGGACAATCCCCGGTTCAGCGGTGGTCACAGGAGGCCTCCCTGGCAGCTTCTGTTGCCTAAGCGGATGGCAAGTACTTTCCTTGTTGCTTGGCCCGAGTTAGGTGTTTGAGCTGTCCCTGATCAGAGAAGCTGTCACTGCCCTGCCCGCGGCCATGGCGCCCGTCACGGTGTGAGTCCGAGCCGCTGGGCAGCCCATGCATAGAGACTGACCTAATTCTTCTCCTGCTGCTTTAGGTCCGTGAGCAGAAAGAGAAGAGGGCAAAGAAGCCAGTCAGCCAGCTGCAGCTCCAGACTCCTGCCCCTGCGAGAGACAGAGAATGGCCCGCCGCGGCCTCCTGCTGTGCCTGCTCTCCGCGTCTGTTCTCCCTCTGCTCAGTGGGAGCTCCTTCCTGTCCCACCACCGCCTGAAAGGCAGGTTTCAGAGGGACCGCCGAAACATCCGCCCCAACATCATCCTGGTGCTCACTGACGACCAGGACGTGGAGCTTGGTAAGCACACCGGGCCAGCAGGTGGTCACTCGCTGGGACTAAGTCTCCTGACGCCAGATGCTCATGGCAGCCACTAGAATTCATTTCTAGGGGATTTAACCAAGTCACAGGGGCTGCCCCACTCCTGTGGCTTTGCAGCTGGCTCCTTGAGGTTAGGAGTCTCCAG
Source organism: Tonatia bakeri (assembly GCA_004024845.1). NCBI lineage: Eukaryota > Metazoa > Chordata > Mammalia > Chiroptera > Phyllostomidae > Tonatia > Tonatia bakeri. The sequence goes on along the minus strand of PVIA01002439.1, from coordinate 178,463 downwards.
CCTTTTCCTGATGCAGAGCCCTTTCTGGGTTTCTCCAAGGTCTTCTGAAGAAGACGTGTTAAGACCAGTTCAGGTTTTCATCTCATTTCTGTGGAGTTTCTGCCATGTGCCGGGCAGTGTTCTAGGGCCCAGGACTTCAGTAATGGGTAAGAAAGGTGCAACGCCTGCTCTCGTGGAGTGAGGGAGGCACGTAATCCCTGCGAGTCCAAGTTCAAGTCCATGTGTAAAATGACTTCGAGGAGAAGTGCTCCTGTGAAACAGAAGGCAGCGTGGTGCAGGATGGGGTGCTGGTTGGAGTTAACTGTGCGTTAGGGAGGGGCTGTCAGAGGAGGCGAGCCCTCCCCATGCCATGCACGTGAACTCACACACCCACACATGGACACCCGCTCCACCCGGCTCCACAGCTGTGGGTGGGCTCAGCTCCCCTTGGTGGCATCCAGGGGCAGGAACCTGACCCAGTTCCCAGTTCGCCCTCAGGAGGGTGAGCTCAGGTGTCGCTGGTCCTGAGCCTCCTCCCAGAGCAGCACTGTGGGCTCCAGGTAGAGCAGGTGAGGACAGCGGCGCTTGCCCGGGTCAGTCCGCTTACGTTGTTGGAGGGCATGGCAGGCGCTGCTGGCCACCGTGCCCAACAGCTTCCCAGCTCAGGGCTCCGCACTGCCCCTTTACTTCCCACAGTAGCACACCTGGCCGCATCCTTGGTTCACTGTGTAAAACATCCTGACTCCGCCCTGCCCTCCTGAGCCAGACCCTGGGCTCCTCCACCCACGCCGTGGGCGCCTTCATTTGCATGGGGAGCAGACCCCATAACCGAGGCCGCTGAGAAGGAGGTCTCCAGGAAGTCTCACCTGGCCTTCCACTCCCATGGCTCCAGCTGCACCTCCATTTCCAGCTCACCTGTGAGGCTCTCTCTAAGGGGGATCCCTCCCTCTCCTCACCTGTGTCTTCTCCCTATTGTGGGAGACATTTCTCCACACCAAACCCCACCCCAGTGCTGCCCTGTAAAATTCTATTGCCACCCGCAGATGGAAATGACATAAGTAATTTAAAATTTTCTAATTACTATGTTTTTTAAAAGGTTTTATGTATTTGTTTTTAGAGAGAGGAAAAGGGAGGGAGAAAGAGAGGGAGAGAAACACCAATATGTGGTTGCCTCTCACACACCCCCAAGTGGGGACCTGGCCCTCGACCAGGCATGTGCCCTAGACTGGGAATCGAACCGGCGACACCCTGGCTCACAGCCCATGCTCAGTCCACTAAGCCACACCAGCCAGAGCTAACTGCTATGTTTTTTGAAAAAAGTAAAAAGAAACCAGTGAAATTAATTTTGATAACATACTTTATTTAACCCACTGTATCCAAGTTATCATCACCTCAACATGTAATCACCATAAGAAATCGTTAAGATATAGTTTGTGTCTTTTATATTATTTTCAGAATCCAGCCTGTATTTTACACTTAGAACACACCTCGGGACTAGTCCACCTTTCAGGGATCCGGGGGACATTGTTGGTTTGTGGCTGCTGTTCTGGACAGCGCTCGAGCCTTGCGCATTTTCCTTCTCCTGTAAATTCGATTTCCCTTCTCACCATGACTACTACTGTATATTGTAAATATCTGGGGGGAAGCCTTCTAAGCAGCGGGAACAGCATGGGCAAAGGCCCTGAGGCACAGGACCAAGGAGACAGGTGTGGCTGGAGCCTGGGAAAGGGAAGGAGGGAGTGAGACGAGAGAGGATGGAGGCGGACCTCGGAGGCTGTCCGAGGTTGTGGTAAGGAGTGCCGGTCGCTGACCAGGTGAGGGGCTGACCTTCAGCCTCCGCCCCTCCCAGAGCACCACCGAATGTCACTGGAGATCCAGCTAAAGGGTTCCTGGGTGAGCCTTTGCAACCCAGTGTAGGGTTGTGCTGAAGACCCAGCTGCCGATCTGCACCCTTTTTGGATCCATTATTAAAAACGTGAATCAGTCTTTTAACTGCCAAGAAAAGGTGATTTCTATAAATCCAAGTCATTCCTTGTAATGATTTGTGTTAATGATCACAGGTATAGATTTTTCTATAGGGAGCTTATCGGTGCAGAAAGAATATGCAGCCGAGAGGTCAGCGGAGCCCAGAGCTTTTATTGGCAATTTGACACACACGACCCCTATCTCCCGGCACCCTTTGGCCCGAGCCTCTTGATACCCCCAGGGGCGTCTGCAGACCATGCCCGGAAGGAAACCAGTGCTGTTTCTGGCAGAGTTTTGCAGACAACAGGTGCAGGAGCACTGGACCTCGGAGCACTGTCGTCTTGCCCTGTGGGTCCCCTCAAGCTGTTCGGATCGTCGTTGTGTCTGGGGAATCCAGGCGCCCTAGACGCTCACCTGTGCACTCCGCAGATGTTTGTGAGGCACCTGCGCTGTGCAGCATGCTGTCTTGGGAGCTTCAGGACTGGGAAGGGTCGTTCCAGGTAGAGAGAAGGGAAAAGGCAAAGATCCTGAGTTAGACATGAGCTTGGTGGTTGGGGACAGAAAGGGTGCCTGTGAGCCGGAGTGGTGGGGGAGAAGAGACCAGGAGTCGACCGGGACCAGGTCCTGGGGGGCCTTGTGGGCCTGGCTAGGGTGTTGAGTTTGATTCTTAGTGAAAGAGACGTGGATTGGAGTGGGCGTATATGACCTGCCTTAGGTCTCAGCAGGATCCCTGTGACTGGTAGGCTGAAATTAGATTGCAGAGACAGGGACGCCCACTCAGATGCCAGCGCCATGACTGGGCAGGTGACCGTGGAAGCTGGGACCAGAGCCGAAGGGGAAAGACCGTGATGAGTGGGTTGCAGGTGGGGGCGAAGGAAAATCGGACTTCAAGGTGACTCCTCAGTATCCAGCCTGAACCAGGGCGAGCCACTGAGCACCCGTTTGTAGGGACAGCACATTTTTGCTGCAGCAGCCGCGTGCTCTCATCATGCCAGAATCTGGCTGTAAGTTTGCATCGGGGACTTGCCAATCAAACCAACAGAATATGCAAATGGAGGAAAAGGAGTGTGGGTGTGAGGAGGACCCAGGAGAGAGAAGAGCAGAGGAAATCGTGGCTTGCTTCAAACACACAGATTCCCTCTCTTCATTCTATGGATGAAGAGACTGGGACACATGGGAATGAAGGTACTTGTCCAAGGTCACACAGCTAGACAGAACCTGGCTGAGCAGGATTTGAACCCAGAGCCCGTGCTCTTCAGCACTGCTCTGCTCATTAACCAGTCTTCCGGGATGGCTGTTGTTTCTAGATTGCTGGTGTGTTAGTATGTTTTTCACTGGTACAAGTACTATTGCCAGAAATGTCTATATACACGCGTCTTTGCACACACCTAGATAAAAAGTGTTTCTGAAAGACACATTCCAGGAAGCAGATGTGGTGAGTGGTGAGTTTAGAGCCCTCGTGTCCTGTGACATCTGTCAGTTCCCACCCCTCGGCAGTAACTTGCATAGATTGGCACCTGCGTGCCTTCCCGTCCCCTAGCCAGCCAGCCCCTCCAGTGACAGAACCAGCCTTGGAAGGAGGCTGCCCTTCTTCCAGGAGGTGAGGGGTGGGAAGGTGGCAGTGGGGGGGAGAGAAGGAAGGGCTTTTTATAAACCACTAGACAGACCCAGATCAATAATGCATGTTCCCAGAAAGGCCAGCACATTATCTCACAGCCCGCGACAACTGGCACGCAGAGGGCGGTCCTAAAAAATTCATCATCTGCTATTTTCTACCCATCCGTGTGGCAGTTCTGACGCTCCCGGGGCTGGAGACATCGCCCCTGAGATAATTCCAGGCTTTCTTCCAGTCCCAGGACGGAAACCAGCCGTCGGTCCTCATTAGGGTCTGGTCGGGGGAACTGGTGCGGGACACAGCCCCAAAGAGGGGCCCCTCGTCTGGTTTCCCGATTGCGAGGTGGTAGGGGGAGAAGCGTAGGTTCATTTTTCCTTCCCCTCCCTGCGTTTGACACACCTCCCTGAGGTGTCACCCAGAAGCACCAAGTGCGCGGGGGAACTGGTCCCAGGGCATGTTAGTCAAAAAGCGGCCTCGACTGTCAACACATGTTCAAAGCCATCAGGAATACGCCTGGATTTGGGTGACCTCAGAGACCCGCACGGTCTCAGCTGGGCTTCCTCACCAGCAGGTGGGAGAGGAAGAAGCACACGGAAGCCCAGGTCTTGTTCACGTGTGTCCTTGGGTCAGAGAGCCCGTGACCCTGGGGACTGTGCCAGGACTTACTGGTTTGGTCCAATCCAGACAAACCTGCCGTGACCTCAGGCACACGGGCGGGCTCTGAGACCCCCAGGGGAGGGTGGCCAGTCCCGGCCCAGAGCAAGGGAAGATCTGCGGCCTCCCAGTGCCAACTGTCCTATTGAAAATTTTCTCCAACCAGACTCACTCTTTCGAGACTTCAAAAATATTGTTTTTACAAGGAGGCTGTAAATTATGACTGTAAATGAAAACCCAGGATCCATAGCCTTTGGGGAAAGGTCACTCCAAACCTCGTACAGTGAGCACAGCAGTGCTTTGACATTTCCGCAAGATGCTGCCTCCCGCAAGGCTGGCGTGAGGCCTGGGGGGGGGGGGGGGG